>CAIGRN010047548.1:0-12080 GCA_903798345.1 Fraxinus anomala
GATTATTTTTTTTTTATTTTTTTTTTTTTTTTTTTTTTTTTTTGGCAATTGGAACAAATGCTAGACTCAATGGTAAAAAAAAATTATCACTTTAATAGACAATTTCCATGAAAAACAAAGTCAAACGGATACAAAACTTTCAACATTTTTCAGGTGGAAAATTATACAAATCAAACACAATTAATTACAATTCCCAGTAAAACAAATTATAGGCAATTCAATTCCAATAAAACATTTTCTTTCCACCCAAATTCCACATTTGCAATTAAACGGACCCTAACTATCATTCGAAAGAGGATGGGCTGATCCCATTGGATTGAATGGTGAAATCGATAGAATATATATATATGGTTTTGGAATTTTGGTTATGCATATGCTAAAAATTCATATGTTTCTTATGATACTTGAAATTGCCCACGGTAATAAACGAAGTTCAACCTAACAAACACTTAGAAGAGGTGAATAAGTGTAATATGCTAAATTTAAATTTAACTTACAATAACTTCCAACAAGTCACAGATTATCAAATCTAGATGAATTAAAATCAATTTAAAGCCTAGCAATCATTCAATCATAAATATTAAAGTATAAAGTAAATAACACAAAGTTTTGTTTGCGAAGGAAAAACTCTTAAAGAACTTTTCAAGAGAAACCTCCACGCACACGTGTCAGCAAATAATCCACTAGAAAAGATTGAATTTATAGAATTGGTCTAGATACAACTAAACCTTAGTAGGATTTAACTTCCAACTTGTAATCACCCAAGAACACCTCGGTTGTGCGTTCCAACACCAGCTCCAAATTCTCTGAACTTCTTTTCCCTTCATAGATCACCAAGAACAAACTCGTTCTTCACTAATCGGAACTCTGATCACCTCTCAAGATCTTCAGAACTTTGAAGGATATATGGTAGAGGATTTACGGTGTTTTTATCTTTTGGTGTTTTGATCTCGTGGGTGAGGCAAGATAATTATTTTAATCAATGTGTTCTTCAATAGGATGTTCTCTTTGATGAAAATTTGCTCCACACTCCCGGGGGACATATTTTCATTGGATATTTATAGTATTAGAGAGTGATGAGTTGTTTGGAATTATAAAAAGGTTGAAAATCGCGAACTAGGTTTTCACCCAATAAATCGGCCTGCTTGAGCAGACATCAAGCTATCAGGTTCAGTAAAAATCGCTGGAGAATTCAATTGGCGGTCTTCGAGCACTTTTTGGTTAGTACTTGATCTTCTTAAGCCAACATTGAGTCCTTCCAAAGACACTCCCAACACTCAACAACTTAACCCTGATTACAACTTGATTAAATGACATTTTGGACATGGAACTTGCCAAGACTTTTAGACCTAACACCAACGAAATGCTTGCTAAATTGTCTGAACCACTTTTTTTATGACTCCATTACATCAAATATGATTGGCAGGTTTTTGAACTAATTATCTTTTGGCATATGGACTGAATTTTATTGAAATATGGTGTTCAATCTGAAGCAATGGAGAAAGAGGCAACGAGAATCAGTGCTATGCGAAGGGACCAGTGATTTCGAATCAATTAGCATATATTATTGGATATTCTTGAAAAAAATTGTACCATATTTTGCCACCTGCTTGACACAATTATTAGCCAACTAGTCCCAACTATTTAAATTGATATTTCATAAATATGAACAGCATTCAGTATGAGATTTCGCAATGGATTAATGAAGCAAGCAAAATTCCCAATGAGAAGATTTGGATCACCAATGAAATTATTCATAACCCCACAGTTAATGGGCGTTTGTCATCCCTGGCTTGCTCGAGTACTTGTTGCAGAGACAAGATGGCTTGGCAGCCTCGGGCACCACCCATTTGTTAAATTTCCCTAGCTTGGAATTTTCCCATTTAAAGATTTCAGCTTCCCTGACATGGTTTCTCCACCAAATTTGGTGAGGATGAATGTGGATTTAATTATCTTGGTTTGGCATGGCTACAAGCTTCTATGAACACATGAAGTTCTTATGTTCGGCACACAAAATGTTCGATGGAGTGCCTGAAAAAAGGCACCAAGAACATCAGCCTTTGCCCCTGAAGAACGTCATGAATACTGGGCTGATGCTACTTTTGACATTGGTATTTTTTGTAGGAGGTTGTTGCAACTTTACAACGTATTTCAATTGCTAGGAATTCTCCACGAGTGAATGGCTTTAGAAGGAAACTTGGGACTTCATCAATGCTGATTTTTCTTTGAAAATCGACATTAACGGTAACTTGACAGATATGCATATATTCATTTTCAAGCATCTGAATAATATCAATTTATTCTTATTGAGCTGCAAGTTAAATTTGGCATCTAGTGAACATTTGCTTGCTGCCCTGTAATGGATATTTGTGCTATGAAGAGTTCATGTAAAATACACCACAAGGGTACAACGAAGTATCTAGGGGGGACTTCTCTTGTTTAAATGCCCTTTTTGATTATCGTCTCTATTATTAGAGGCAATCTATGAGACCTTGTATCATCTCTATTATTGAAGGTGAGCCCCTAGCTCGTGGTTTTATTACTATTGAAGGCGAGCCCTAGCTCGTGGACTTCTTGTTATTGAAGGCGAGCACATAAGTTCTCACACATCAAGGCTACTCGTTATTTTTTTTTATTATTATTGAAGGCGAGCCCACAAGTCCTCACACATCGAGGCTAGCTCATGGATATCTTACTATTGAAGGCAAGCCCTAGCTTTTGGATTTTCTTATTATTGAACACGAGACCATAAGTCCTTGCACATCAAGGCTAGCTTGTTGATTTTTTTATTATCAAAGGCAACATATTGGATTCCTCGTTCCTTGAAAAAGGAAGAGACAAAATCTCGAAGTATTTGTCTATGAAAAATGAGCATTTTTATTCCTCGATTCGTGAGATTTCTTATCTTCACGAGAGGGTCGTCCAATTTATTCCTCGTCTCCTCGAGAGGATCATTCCATTTATCCTCATCTTCACGAGATGATAGTTCCATTTATTCCCTGTCTTCATGAGAGGATTATTCCTCATCTTCCCAAGAGGATTGTTATTTTTATTCCTCGTCTTCACGTGAGGATCATCCTGTTTATTCCTCGTCTCCACGAGAGGTTGTTTCATTTATTTCCTCGTCTTCACGAGAGGATTGTTCCATTTATTTCTCATTTTCATGCGAGATTTGTTCTATTTAAGCCTCGATCGCAAGATGATTTTGATGCCTCGCTTCACTAGATCTTTGCCTTGCGAGATGATTGTTATTAATGTAGTAGATTTCTACATTTTACAAGTCCAATGCCTAACATAAATGCTAGACTTGGACTTGGGAGATATTTTGATAATCGTATCCATTGTTATTGTTAGGTTGTTATTATTACACTATTTACATTATCATTTTGTTATCGACAATATGTTATTTGCTTCACACTAGGAATATTGTTATTCTAAACTATGCTACCATATGATCGGTGAAGTTTGATCTTATCATAATATTACTATATCGTCATGAGTAAATTATTTTGTATGTACGCAATTGATTTTGTCCATATTATGGAGGAGATGCTTCTGAAATTTTGGTAAATTAGTGTGATAGCTATCTTTCAAGGCTAATCTTCAAAGCCTCTCCACTTTGAGGCTAGTTCGCAGGCCCTCAGCATTACATCTTTCGAGGCTCATCATTAAAGCTTCGTCTCTTTGAGGTTGGTTCGTAGGCCCTCAGCATTACATCTTTCAATGCTATCTATGAAGCCTTATCTCTTCAAGGAAATTGAGGCTCGACGCACATTTTCGAGGCTATTTTTAAGTCCTCACATATTTGGGATCGATGTATATTTCAAAGGCAGTTCATAAGCCCTCACTTATTAGAGTTTAAAGGCTATCTGTAAGAACTTCATATCTCGAATACTATTTACAATTATTCATAAATAAATGTACAACTCAGACTTGAGGACTATTTGTTAATTCTATAAATTACGTGGCATACACATGGCGGAGGGGTGCCACATTGGCCAAGTCGATATCGATAGATTAGGCTATTTGGATTGGGTCGATTAAATCAAGTAAACCGATCTTGGGCTTATATATATACGAGTGCAATTTACACTTAAGGTAAGAATTCTAATCCCTAGCCAAATTCCCTCCGCCTCTCTCTCTCTCTTGGACTCATTTTCCTCCTTTTGGCAGTTGACCATCGAAGTGCAAACGGTCATTGGACCTTCTTCTGGCCTGCAACCTTTGTACCGTAACAGTTTGGTCCAGCATGCAGATGATGCTTAGGTGGATAGGGAGGCGGCCTGGATTTTGTTAACCGTATTTTGAGGTCAACATCTGTTATTGTGGCTCCTAGGTCCCATTACAGCATTGGGATTTTAACGAACATAATATGTGTTTTGATTATGAGATTATAATTTAGTATAATTTTTGTCCTAAAAGTTTTATTTAGGATTGGTCACATACATGCTTTTCTTTGCTTCTTTTGTTGAAGAAGATAACTCTTATTTTTGTTGTATCGCTCTTGATACAGTCGAAATTTCATATATTAGCTAAGCTAAACATGTTTGTTACTATTCTTCTTGGATAATAATTAACAACTCTAAACTCAGTTCCTACAAAATAATTCTGAAATAGATTCATGATTGCGTGACCCTTTTCGTGCACTTATATCAGTTGTATGTTAGTCTTGTGCTTAATTACATGATAAACCATACTTGCTCTCAATTGTATTTTCTGTTTCAAATGTTAATATGATGGGAGTCATTCCCTTATGCAGAGAAACTTTGATTTTTGATGTAATCTATGGTTGTAACTGAAATCTAAGAACTTAATATCTTTCTGATTTTTCCACTTTAATAATTACTTGCTTTATTAATTTTGTTACCCCATCCAATTTCGAGGTCCAGCTCAGATTGCCACGTGGATAGCCATGTCAGCAACCAGTCCACGTGGACAGAAATTAGCCGGAGAGCCAGGAAGGTCAAGGAGAAGAGTTGACAAAGTTGAGGTTGAGAAAGGTCCTTCAAATAAGTCAAGCCGAAGTCCTTCAATGTCAAGGCAGAAGCCCCTTCAAGCTGCAAGAGGCCCTTGAGCCGAAGCTGATCCTTGTCTACGTTGAAGCCGACGTTGTTCCCTATAACAGATTCAAAAATCTTTTAGAAGTGATTGATAGGACGTCCGTAATAAAGAGTGTCAGTGTGTCAGCCTACAACTAGAACGGCAGAACTCTTGTCAAATATTAAATGAAACGAAAGGACGTTGATGCGATGCTCCTCTTAAGGAGATGAGGCCACGTGATTCTGATCCAACGGATACCACGTCTGCCAACGAGGTATAAATAGGGTCTTCTTGTAACTAAAAAGGGGTTGGATGATTGATTGGAAAATGAACAATCATATATTCGAAATATACACATAAACTCTCAAGAATTCCATACAAACTCTAACATATAATATATAAACTAATATATGCTTTTTATCTATCTTTCGACATATTCCCATTTGGTGATTACACTGATTCATACTCGGCAATCGTTGTTAGCGTGATTGCCTCCAGTTCTATTTGCCGGAGTCTGAACATTTTCGTCTCTTTCCGGAAAGTGCCTCCCACGTTCATTTCCAACCGATTATCGTCGTCGTCCCGACAAGAATGGGCCCGGCATCTATTGATTCATTTTTTGGGGTCAACAGATTGGCGTCGTCTGTAGGAAAATCATAAGGTTAACCAGGAAAAACACTTGGAGGAAAAAAGGCTTAACGAACATTGGAGGTTTGGCCGAAAGAATTTCATCTTCTGAAAAAGAAGTATCCTTGAAAAAGGGATTATTGAAAGTCAAGAACCCTTGAATAAAGGGAGATCTCACACTAAGGTGTTCAAAGAAATGAGTTCAACCGATGAAAATGCCCCAAGAAAGACGAGGGAATACCCTGAAGAAGGGAAACCTCCACGAGTAGCCCCAGCTCCCTGCCCATGCGTTCCAGCACGCAGGCGATGAGGATCCAGAGGTGGGAGCAGGGTCGTTGCGCGGCTCACAAGGGAAATGGCCACCATGGCCCCCAATATGAGGAATATCACTCATCAAAACTTAGCCATGCAAGAAATGCTGATGAACATGCAGGGGCAATGAGGGCATCAGTACCCTCTAGATAGAGAAGACGAAATGGAAACATCGGCTAATTATGCCTCGAAAAGGCCGCACAAGGCTCCATTTGATTTTCCTCCAAATTACGAACTCAAAAATTGGTCTCAGAGTTCTGGAAGTGTTTTTGACAGGTAAACCCCGGGTGTACCTCGGAATAGACAAGCTTATCCTCTACCTCCGATGCCCAGAGAAGAGCAACGCGGACCCCATCAGAAAAAGGATCAGCCGATATGCCGTGAGGAATATCCGGCCCGACCCCCTAGAAATAGGTGGGAGAGGAGAAACCAGGCTAGGAATGAAGCAGGGACCTCTCAGATACCACCTTAAATCCATCAGGGAGACGATGAGAATTTAGATTGGCCCCAAAGGTCCTGCGATCTTGATGATGACGACGAACATTTTCCCTTCTCAGAGGCCATACGGAATGCCCCCATGCTGAATCATTTCATCCGGCCCAAAATCCCAAAGTATGATAGAAGAGGAGATCTCGTGAAACACATGAACAATAACAAAACTCACATGAATTTGAAAGGAGCTACCCCGAAAATGAAATGCAGGGCCTTCCACTTAAAATTAAGTGGAGGAGCTGAAGTCTGGTATACGAGGCTACTGAAAGAGAGTATCTGAAGTTAGCCAGACATGAAGAAAACGTTCCTAAAACGGTTCGCAACCAGCAAAGAAGGAAAAAGACCTATCCAACGACTTCAAGACATGCGGTAGCAACGGGGAGAGGCACTGAAATGTTTCTTATCCCGCTTCACGAACAAAATAACCTATTGCGTGCAAGTCACAAATAAAGAAGCATTAACTGCCTTGAGAGGAGGATTGGACATGAACTCCCTCTTTTGAAGAGACATGCAGAACAAAGACCCTACTACCTATGACGCCCTATTAGAAATGATAAGGCATGAAATCTTCAATGAAGAATTAAAGGATCATAGGAATAGGGCAAGCCAGGGCCTCCCACCTCCTCAAATGCAAAGAGGAAAAGTCCAAGCTTCCCATAGAATGGACCATCAGACCCCAATGAACCATGGATAGGAACTTGCTGCAGTAATGCTCAATGCGGTACCGACCCTGGCCTATGAGGAGGTAAATCCTAAAACTGAGATACATCAACCTCAGCCTTACCCGAAGCATCTACAAATGAAGCAAGGTAAAAGAAGAGGTGTTGAACCTAGAAATAGGGGCGAAGCACTCAACTATTGTTCTTATCATCAATCTTATGGACACANGGTAAATCCTAAAACTGAGATACATCAACCTCAGCCTTACCCGAAGCATCTACAAATGAAGCAAGGTAAAAGAAGAGGTGTTGAACCTAGAAATAGGGGCGAAGCACTCAACTATTGTTCTTATCATCAATCTTATGGACACAGCATGGAGAATTGTTGGGACGTCGTCAGAAATTCCCAAAACCAAAACCAGGGAAGGGGAAGGCATCCTCCAGGAAATGCTCTGTACAGGCCAAACCAATAGCCTCAAAACAGCCAACCTTGAAATAATGAACATCCTCAGTATGGCAGGAATGACCCTACCAAAGGAAGGGAAAATAATACTGAAAAACCCAGGGAGGGTCAGAAGCAAAGATGGAGTCCCCAGCCTAACAACGAACAGGATCCCATCAGAGAAATCAATACAATCATCGGAGGCCTTCATGTAGGTGGGGAATGGTCCTTGAGAGTTTAGAGCTATGCAAGAGAAGCAAGTGACCTAGGTATGACGAGCTATATAGTAAATCAATCTTCAACTGAAAAAACTACTCCAATCACTTTTACGTAGGAGGATGCATTAGGAGTACATTACCAGCACTGCGATGCCTTGGCTGTAAGAGCTGTCGTTGCTCACAATGGCCTGAAAAGGATGTTGGTAGACAATGGAAGCTCTGTTAACAACATATTTGGTGCCGCTTTTGATAAAATGAGGGTTGACCATGAGCTGGTCCCAATGAACTCCTCCTTGTTCGGATTTACGGGAGATAGCATCATCCCAATAGGCAAATTCACCTTGGCAACCGAGATGGGAACATAACCACTAGTTGCTCGCCATTTCATGGACTTCCTTGTAGTTGACAACCGTTTTGCTTACCATGGGGTACTTGGAAGACCCTTCTTGAAGGAATTATGGGTAACCTCGATTCATCACTTGTACATGAAGTTCCCAACAGAGAATGGTATTGCCACAGTTGGAGGAGACCAACGAGGATCAAGGGAATGCTACTCCAACTCCTTGAGAAAAGCAGAGCCAAGAATTACTCATGTAATCTTCACTGACATCGACGTGGAAGACCTCCCTAAACAAGGGATTGCTCAGGCTCAAGAAGATGTTAACATGATCGAGGCCCACGAAGGAGAAAACCTCGGCTCCATACCAACTCCTGAAGAAGGGGACGATGTGGAAGAAATAATTTGTTTGGAAGAACTAGACCCTCACATTATTGACTGCGAGCCTCAAACAGCTCCGACGGAAGAACTAGAAACTTTCCCAACTGACCCTAGAGACCCAACGAAACGTCTACATGTGGGGAGCTACTTGATACCTGAAATGAAGGAGAAGTTGAAAAACTTCCTGCTCAAGAACTTGGATGTTTTCTCATGGAAACACGGAAACATGGTAGGTATTGATCCTAAGGATAGTTGCCATCACTTAAACGTTGACCCAAAGGTTACGGCTCACAGGCAGAAAAAGAAAGCCCTCAATCCAGAAAGGTATGAGGCCCTTAAAGATGAGGTTAAGAAATTAATCAACAATGACTTCATAAGGAAATCTGTATATCCGAAGTGGATCTCCAACCTAGTATTCCACTTCCCAGGATAGATCAGCTGGTGGACTCAACTGCTGGACATGAACTACTTAGCTTCATGGACGCATACTCGGGGTACAACCAGATTCCCATGTTTTCACCGGATGAGGAGCATACCTCCTTCATCACAGACAATGAAGGACTCTATTGCTACAAGGCCATACCTTTTGGATTGAAAAATGCCAGGGCAACGTACCAAAGGTTGGTGAACAAGATGTTTGCCGACCTCATTGGTAAAACCATGGAGGTGTATGTGGACGACATGCTAGTAAAGAGTCTAAATGCAAAAGACCACGTCACCAATCTCAATAAAACATTCCAGATTTTATAAAGGTACCAGATAAAACTCAATCCGTTGAAATGTGCATTTGGAGTATCATCGGGCAAATTCATTGGCTATATTGTTAACTAAAGGGGGATCGAAGCGAACCCTGAAAAGGTCAAGGCATTGATTGATATGAGATCCCCCCCCCCAAAAGCCAAAAGAGGTACAGAGCCTCACTGGGCGAATCGTAGCCTTGAATCGCTTCATCTCCAAGGCGACGGATAAATGCCTACCCTTTTTCAAAATCCTCAAAGGAGGAAGTAAGTTCCAATGGACAGAGGAGTGCGAGTTGGCCCTGCAGGAACTGAAGAAACACCTATGTCAGCCACATCTCCTTTCTAAACCAAAGGACCACGAAGTGTTGCACTTGTACTCAGTAGTGACTTTCGAAGCCTTGAGTTCGGTTTTGATAAGAGAAGAAGATAACCATCAACTGCCAGTATATTATATAAGCAAAGCATTTTTGCCTGCCCAAGCTCGATATCCAGACATGGAAAAGCTAGCGCTTTCATTGGTGACCACTTCTAGGAAACTGAGGCCCTATTTCTAGGAACATAGCTTCCATGTATAGACCAACTACCCTCTCAGACAAGTGCTTCAGAAGCTAGATGCCTCGAGCAGGCTACTTAAGTGGGCTGTGGAACTCAGTGAATTCGACATCACCTATAAGCCAAAGTCGATCGTAAAGGCACAAGCCTTGGCTAATTTTGTGGCTGAATTCACTCTAACCCCAGACATCGAAGGGGAAAGGGTGACTAAAGAGCCACAGATCTAGAGACTTTAAGTTGATGGTTCATCAAGCGATCCAGGATCAAGAGCGGGGATTGTTCTAGTCAGCCTAGAGGGACAAAAGCTTGCATGTGCTATAAGGTTCAGCTTCAAAGAAACCAATGATGCAGCAGAATATGAGGCTCTTCTAGCCGGCCTATGATTGGCAAAAGAAATGCAAGTAAAGAGGCTCATAATCAGCAGTGATTCCCAGTTCGTCGTTAGTCAGGTGCATGGGAACTTTTCTGCCAGAGATAAGTCCATGGCAACTTACTTAAAGTTGGCAATAAGCTTCATCCCATCATTTAAAAAGTTTGAACTAATACAAATTCCACGATCTCACAATGCTCATGCCGATGCACTAGCAAAGTTGCCAAGTAGCAAAGAATCCGAGCTACCCTCGACGATCCCAATTGAGCACATCGCTAGACCCTTCACAGAGTCCGATGGGATAGTAATGTGGGTGGAAGACACCTCTTCTTGGATGGAGCCCATTATATCTTACTTAAAGAATCAAATCCTGCCACTGGAAAGAGAGGAGGCTCGAAAACTTAGATGAAGGGCCTCCCACTTCATCTTGCAGGATGACATATTGTACAAGTGCGGTTTCTCAATGCCCCTGCTGAGGTGCATCGGGGGAGAACAAGTCGATTATGTGCTCAGAGAAATCCATAAAGGTATCTGCGGTAACTATGCCGGAGGCTGGTCTTTGGCACAAAAGTTCCTCAAACAGGGGTATTACTGCCCACTTTGAAAAAGATGCGCAACAATTCGTCAAAAAATGTGATAAGTGCCAGCGTTTCCCTACTATCCAGAGGCAGCCCTCACAAGAGTTGAGTGTAGTTTCTAGCCCCTGGCCATTTGTAAAGTGGGAGATTGACTTAATAGGGCATCTTCCCAAAGGAAGAGGAGGTGCCAGCATTGCAATCAT
Organism: Fraxinus anomala; assembly: GCA_903798345.1. Lineage (NCBI taxonomy): Eukaryota > Viridiplantae > Streptophyta > Magnoliopsida > Lamiales > Oleaceae > Fraxinus > Fraxinus anomala. The sequence continues at coordinate 10,952 of CAIGRN010047548.1, forward strand.
TGCAATCGATTATTTCACGAAGTGGGTGGAATCCGAATCACTTGCAAAAATAACTGAGGCCAACATTTCCAAGTTTCTTTGGAAAAACATCATCTGCGGGTTTAGAATCCCTTATTCGATTATAACTGATAACGGTAGGCAATTTGATAACAAGCAAGTTAGAGAGATGTGTGAAGAACTGGGTATCAAGAAACATTTCTCCTCTCCCCATCACCCCCAGGCTAATGGGCAAGTTGAGGCCGTAAACAAAACAATCAAGTACACCCTGAAAAGAAAACTTTATGCCTCAAAAGGGTCGTGGTCAGATGATCTACCTCAAGTACTTTGGACAATCAGAACCACAATCTGAACTACAACAGAGAAACCCCTTTCTTTATGACGTACGGGACAGAAGCCATGAACCTTGTCGAAGTGGGCTTACCATTCCCCAGACGAATACACTTCAATGAAGTGGTCAATTATGAATTGAAAAAGTGTGGATTAGACCTTCTTGAAGAAAGAAGGGATGACTCTCAGATCAAAATGGCTGTGTATCAAAAGAAAATGACCAGCTACTATAACTCTAAGGTAAAAAAGAAGTCGTTCATTTCCACCCTCGAAGGAACATAGGTTGGGGACCCTTGGTCCCAACTGGAAAGGACCGTACTATATATGGGAAGAGGTTCGATCTGAAACTTATAAAGTTAGGGATATGGATGGAAAGCTACAGCCTCATCCTTGGAACGCAGAACATCTGCGAAAGTATTATCAGTGATATAGGATGTCTTGTATGAACCATTTTGAATCCAATGAAATGAAGTACTATCTTTTGTTATTCTAAATCCTATAAAATTGCGATCTTTATTATTCAATAAAACGCTCTCCAAAAGGCTAAGAGCCTCGACGTTTCTTTTTACCTAGGCTAAAAGTCTCAACATTTCCTTTAACCTAGGCTAAAAGCCTTGAAGTTATTTGATAGAGGCTAAGAGCCTCGATGTTTCTTTTTACCTAGGCTAAGAGCTTTGAAGTTATTTGACAGAGGCTAAGAGCCTCGACGTTTCTTTTTACCTAGGCTAAGAGCCTTGCAATTATTTGACAAAGGCTAAGAGCCTCGACGTTTCTTTTTACCTAGGCTAAGAGCCTTGAAGTT
>CAIGRN010047553.1:0-16048 GCA_903798345.1 Fraxinus anomala
TGTCAACTTGATAGATTGGAATAGGTATAAGTTATTGACAATCAATTGTTTTGTAAGTTATATATTCAGTAAAGAAAGGAGGAACCGTGTGCTTCTTTTCTTCAATTTTCTTCTTCCCTCAAAACAGAGCATTCTGTGCAAATCCGATAAGCATTGTGCAAATACGATAACCTCATCAAAACCAGTAAGTTAGTGCAAATCCTCCACTGTGCAAATCTGGTAAGCATTGTGCAAATACGATAAGTTCAATTTTTCTTCTTTGAATCAATAATCTTTCACTCTCAATGTGTGCAATCCCCCAAAAGTACATCCATTCGTGCATTTATACCCTTCCCCACATTTGTGTTGAATATAGGATTTTTATGGGCTTTAAAATGGGTTGAAAAATGTACCCTAAAAGTGTTTTTGGCGGCACCTTGGCGCCTGGAAATGGCATCGCGTCAATTTCCTTGTGGCATTATAGCTCATGATGTGTGGATAAGCTAATATTAACGTGCATAAATATTGTCACGTTTCACATGGATAAGCAGAAAATTTAATTAAAGCACATGATTCATTCACAATCCATAAACTAATACATGCTCTCGAGTATATTCATCCTAGCCGATTGGGCTATCTAACTCACATAAACATACAAATTTTTTATTTTTTTTCACACAAAATAAAATCATATCATAAAGACAAAATACTATACTGATGAAATCAATTAACGCTGATGATTCACCCCCCAACTTTGAAACATACATTGTCTCTAATGTGAAAATAAATACAAATGAGGGTTATGACTTTTCTAAATACATCAGTTGGTGTCATTATCATTGTCCTAATGAGGTGGGTCCTGGATGGCTGGATGATATAAGAACGTCGGTTGCTGAGGGAATGTCATATGGGGGTATTCATGGATACCACAATTGATTAAGTTAATGTTGGATCCCATCATGTATGCCTCAATTCCAACTCGTCCTATCTCTGTGTGAGCTACAATTGCATAGCCTCAATTCGACCAATAATATCTCGAGTTGACTCACTGACAGGTTGAGGTCAACTGGAGCAGGATGGCTATGCCTTTGTGTCATGTGACGGGACGTTTGCGAACTATTGATTCCTAGTAAACTACCAAATGATGTTCTTCATTATTATTGCTGGTTTAGGATGAATTACCTCCTCTACTGGGGATGTTACAATTTTTCCTTCTCGAGAAACAGCATATATCAGTGAAGGGTAACCTAAATCGACAACTGTAAAAGCTTTAAGTATATGCAAAAAGTTGGTCTGAATGACCGCGTTCACATCAACATTGATGCCCATCTAAATCGCATACTTCAATAATGCCCATTCCTTTATCACTTCACTAATATTGCTGTTGTATAGAAGTTTAGTACATATGAAATAATGACATGCTTTGCATTTAGCATACATGCCCACGACCGAAAAATTAGTGACGGCGATCCCTAATCGTTTTCGTGTGGTGTTCGAATTAACCAACTCTCGAATTATGTCTTTGAGTCTACCGTCCCTCCTTACATAGTCTTGAGAAGTCAACTTTATCAACATCAGCAAGCTATAAAACCTATTGATTGAGTTTATGTCAAAACGAATCCACTTTCCTCACACATAAACTTTTAAATCTCTGTGGTCCTTAGCATTAGCATAAAAGTCTCGCATCATTGGTATTAACCTCGGCTATGGTTATTTTATATCTACTCCCTCATATAAAATTCAAGATTGTCAAAACGCGATTCTGGAATACAACTCTTGTGAACTACCATGTTATTATACCTTTTCTCTGCTTCAGAAAATATAAATTTACTGTTGTCAAAAGAGCTGGAAGAAGAGGTAGAGGATTTTGATTTCTTTTTAGGTGGCATAGTGAACTCCAAAAGGCAACAATTTCAATCAATTACAACCACCAAAAGAAAAATAAAAAATTTCCTCAAAAAGCTACTACAAACTCCAATCAATATGACAAATTCCTCAATGTCACAATAACAACCACAATTCAATTCACAGCGCTCTCCTCAAGCCCATCATAATGTTGCATATTCTATAATAATGTTAAAGCAAGTAATCAAAAGTATTAAATATGCCACCAAAGGAATATTGGTTCTTTTTGGAATTTCAACAAACATCTTGTAGTCCCTTCACAATTCACACCTAGAATTCCCCCAAACTTCTTCTAAACCTATCCCCAATAATAAATTGAATACCACAAAAATGTCAAACCATCATAATCCACCAACAACTAAAAATATCTTCTCTTACTTCTACCACATCAAACCACCAAGTGCAATATAACATAGTTGTGAGGTATATGAAATTAATATTTTGGAGATGATGGGTTTGTGATGATAGTAGTAAATTTGTATGTGGAATAGGGGAATGGAAGAAGAAGGGGAATAGGATTTGAGAGAAATTTGGGGATGAAATGAGTGTAGTTGTGAGAGAATTGGGAAATAAAAAGAGTGGACGAAGGGTTATATATATATATATATATATATATAAAAAGAGAGAGAAGAAAATAATAAAAATAAAAATTATGGGAAGCTGTCGCGGTAGCTGGAAAGTGGCATTACAGTACCACGAGTCTGATGGGGGGCCAGACATAGCACCTCAGCGCTATGTACAAGGCACCTGAAGTCTGTCCCTTTTTTTAATACACTTTTTACCTTATTCCTCAATTTTGACTTTTATTTTCTCCCCCAAACTTGATGACTTGGTTTCCGATCTTCCATCCAAGCTTGGTGTCCCCATCTAACTTGAGATTTATCCTACAAAATACAACGAGAATGTTACAACCAATTAAAGAAACAAACTATAAATTAAAAATTAAGTAATAAGTATTGGATAGAGTTTGGGTTGTTTCCCAAGAAACACTTCTTTAAAGTCATTAACTTGACTTTGTGCCATTATTATTCTAGAACAGCGAGTTCAAAGCTTTCTTTAGTGGTAGAAAAGTCCTCCACATAGTGTTTGATACATTGTCCATTAACCTTGAAATTTGTCTTTGTTGGATGATGAAGTTCAACTGTAGCATAAGAAAACATTTGAGATACCATGAAAGGTCTTAACCACCTTGATCTCAATTTTCCAAAAAAGAGTTTCAACATGGAGTTATACAAGAGTACTTGATCTCCCATTCTGAAAATTTGTTGTCGAATATTTTTGTCATGCCACTGCTTTATCCTTTTTTGTAGATGGATGCATTCTTCCAATTCGTGAAGTTGTAATATTCTTGTTTGCCTAGCCTTTTTTAAGTCCATGTTCAACTGTTTCAGTGCCCAATATGCTTTATGCTCAAGCTCCACTATTAAGTAGCATGCTTTCCCAAACACCATCCGATACAGTGACATTCCGATTGGTGTTTTAAAAGCGGTGCGATATGCCCACAAAGCATCATTTAATTTCTTGGACCAATCTTTTCGAGATGATTCACTGTGAGTTCCAAAATTCTTTTTAGCTGTATGTTCGAAGTCTCAACCTATCTACATATCTGAGGGTGAAAAGGTATGGTTATTCGATGTTGCACCATATATATGTGAAATATTTGCCTTTAATAATCAATTGCATAAGTGAGTTTCACCATCACTTATCATTGCTCTAGGTACTCCATATCGGTTGAAGATATACTTACACCTTCGCATCATTAGTGGGCAAGACTTTGGCTTCCACCCATTTTTATACATAATCCACTGCAACTAAGATGTATCGATTATTATAGGATAATAGAAAATGTCCCATAAAATCAATACCTTACACTTGAAATATTTCAACATCATAATGTTGTTTAGTGGCATCTTATGATGGGCAGATAAGTTTCCTGCTCGTTAGCGTCTATTATATGATCTGCAGAAGTAATGGTAATCTTGAAATAAAGTTGGCCAAGAGAAACCACATTGAAACACCTTTACTACTGTTTTTGTAGGGCCAAAGTGTTACACCCCATTCTATACAAGTCAAAAGTTTAGATTTTATTTCAAGTCAAAGGTTTGATAGTCAAAGTCAGAGTCAATTAGGGACTTAATTGGAATAAATTATTTTATTGGGGCTTATTTTATATTTTACAATATATGAGGGTTTAAGATGGATATCTTTATAAAACTCACCACCACCTTTGCATCATTAGTGGGCAAGACTTTGGCTTCCACCCATTTTTATACATAATCCACTGCAACTAAGATGTATCGATTATTATAGGATAATAGAAAATGTCCCATAAAATCAATACCTTACACTTGAAAGATTTCAACATCATAATGTTGTTTAGTGGCATCTTATGATGGGCAGATAAGTTTCCTGCACGTTAGCGTCTATTATATGATCTGCAGAAGTAATGGTAATCTTGAAATAAAGTTGGCCAAGAGAAACCACATTGAAACACCTTTACTACTGTTTTTGTAGGGCCAAAGTGTTACACCCCGTTCTATACAAGTCAAAAGTTGAGATTTTATTTCAAGTCAAAGGTTTGATAGTCAAAGTCAGAGTCAATTAGGGACTTAATTGGAGTAAATTATTTTATTGGGGCTTATTTTATATTTTACAATATATGAGGGTTTAAGATGGATAAACTTTAAAGTTGGGAATATACTTATCTATCATTGGAAGTTAAATGACCAATTGTTGTATTATATGAAGGTTGGAGGACTTCCTTTGCAATTAAAATTTAGTGCTCCACTAACTTGGTTATTTAAAACCACATTTTTATTTCATTATCTCTACACACAGAAATTTGGGGAAACAAAATCGAGAACATGGGCTGAAACGGTGGTAAAAAGGAAGGGAAAAGGGAAAAGAAAAAGAAGAAGAAGAAGCGAAGTGAGGTAGTTCAAGCTTGATTTTTGTTTTTCCTTCTCTTTATTATCTTCAAGAGTAGAAGAAAATTTTATACTAAAGTCGCTAAGGTTTAATTTGTTGGTTTAATTTTCACATTAAGTGGAATGAGAATAATTTATTGCTCAGTTGAATTAGGTAAGCTATACCAATTTTTAATTGGGGTTCTTGAATAAAGACAGTTTGTGAAAATGATTACGTTGATAGAATACTCATTTGGAAGAATAATTTATAAGTTAGAATGTAAAGTTAAATTGATTGAATTATGATTACTAGTTTTCATTAGATTTGAAGAATGAATTGCTTTTATTTTGGGGTGAAGGTAATTGTGATAAATTAAAGATAAGTGAAATGACTAGAAAGTAGAATTAGCTTCAAGCGATTAAAGAGAATTTGGGGAAATTATCCAAACACCTAGAAATTTAGTTTTAGTATTCGATTATTAATATTTTGAGCTACTTAGTATGATAGTGATTAAATTAATTATTTTATATCGCATTTCAGGTGGTGATTAAGATATTGGAATAGCTTATCGACCAAACTAATCGCCACGTAAATAGCTTGTGAGTGAAAAAAAACTTATATATTTTCAAATATGGATAAAGCACTTGCATTTGTATATTACTTGGGATTATGTGAAGTAATTGTTCAATTACATGATTAATATGTAAATGTTCTTTTCGTATGATGTAAGTGGAATTCAAAGATTATGTATGTATTACTTGTGAATTGGAATGTGAGACATGTGATATTGAGATTAACTAGAAAAGTACCCTGATTATATAAATATTTCGTTCACGAAGGGGCCAAAAGCCCAAGCGAAAGTATTTAGCTCGGGGGACTGGATTACAGATTTTTAAGATAGTTTTTGTTCACAGAGGGGCCAAAGGCCCATGGCAAAAGTTTTTAACCCAAGGGGTGGATTATAGATTTTAGTCAGATGGTACATTTCTGGTTTTTTATTTTATTTTTTTTTTGTGAGAGATGATGATATGGATTTGAGTTGATAATTATTTCGGGACTATGAGGCGATATTTCTTTCAGAGTTATGAAGTGTCTCATGTTTTGATTATTATTATTATTATTATATATTGTTACAATGTGAACTGTTAAACTATTTCAACTGGATTTTCGATAAAAAGGTATAAATGAGAAATATAATTATTTTCAAACTTTTCCACTCACTGAGCTATCAACTCATATAAGTTCCACGATTTTTCTTATCTTGTAGTAGTTGAGTTTCTGGGTAACTTTTAGAGTTGAGTCTTGATTTTGGAGTCGGAGCCATCGAAAAAGTTAGCTAGTATGACTCATTTCATAGAGCATGTAGTCAGTATTTTGGGATACATGTTTATTTCTGGATGTCATTCTACATCACATGTAGATAGTTGGATGTGCTCACTACGTATTTTGCATCCATATGTACAATTCGTGTTATTTTCATAGTAAAAGTTTGAGAATTCGGCTTATCTGTATCGTGTTGTATTTCTGTGGTTATTGAATGGAGTCATGAATTAGCATTGATATGATATTATTGTGTATATATTTGTTTACAGGTTGGTTAGTCAAAATTACAGGGGAGATAATGCAGAAATTTTATTAAAAATAATTTATAAAAATTGCATATTGTAGCAGCTTGATAGTGGGTCCAACTTTCAGTTGATATGTATTATCGAGGAAAGGCCACACTCTAGGTGCACTAATTTTATTAGAAATGGGCGTGTCCTTTTTAGTCTAACATTTGGTATCAAAGCCCCGTATCCTCTGCCTTGGTTTTTTGTAAGAAATTTGAAAATCTCTTTTTTTTTATCTGAATTTTCATTTTATTTTATTTTTGAAATCAAATTTCAAATTTCTTAAGAAAATCAATTTTCTAGCCTATGTGCATTCCTCAACTTGAGTTTTTGACATTAGGAAAATTGAGTTTGAGTGGGTCAAAACCGAGTCGATTTCAATCTGATCGGAGGTTGAAGATGATCTCTATTTTCCAGTCGTTTCCATATACAGAGGCCATTACATATACAAAGGCCAATTGAAAAATGATGGATTCTTTACTAGACCATTAATTATTGGGCCAGTTGAAAATAACAAGTAATTAAATATTGGATCATAACCTACACTTGGTGTATGTTTGGTGGGGATTATAACTAGATTTTTAGTAGATTGTGATAGAAATTTTTGAAATATGTGTGTTGGGTATTTGATGTAACTAACAAGTCTGTGAAAAAAATATACTAAAATTAATATGTTATAAAAGTCATGGAGTAATGTGCAAATTGTAAAAATTGAGTTATTAATGGTGTAGGGTTTAAAATGGAAAAGAACGAAAAACGGTGTTTGAATTTTGCTAGACTGTCACCAAGACTTAGCTCGGGTGTTAGAAACAAAAATTGTGTTGCCCGTCATCGCCAGGATTTCGCTTGAGCGAAACACTGTCGCGTTCCTGTCGCCCATCTCCCGCTCGAGCAACAGGGTTATTTAGAGAATTTTTAATTCGCTTTTTAAAGGCTTTTTATCCGCCCCATGCATTCTTTAACCTACATATAAATATCAGAACGCCTCTGAACGGTTTTTACAAGGTTGAACATTAAGAAACATAATCTCTCCATATCATTTTCATCAAATTAGCTTTCAACCTTCGTTCTGTGATTGGTTATTGGCGGTGAAACATCAAATCCACAATCTAAATATCAAACTGCTATTTCCTACATATATGTTAGAGTTCTGAAGATGAAGAGAAGGTGATTGGAGTTCCAGTCGTTGAAGAACGGGAAATTCTTCGTTGATCCACAAGAGAGAAGAATTCATAAAATTGGGAGTTGCTGCAGGAGTGCGCAATCCAGGAGGACTTTGAAAACTACAGTTGGGAGTTGGTGCAGGAGCACAAAACCCAGGAGAGCTGTGGAATTGTTGTCAACAGGTCAAAAAGTACTAGTGGTAGTCGAGTCTGGCAGACTGTAAATTTAATTCATTTATTGTGGGTTTTTAACTATTAAAGTGTCCGGAGTTTTTACCAAATTGGGATTTCTCCGTGATCATTTCTTGTGTTTGTTATTGCTTACATATAACTATGGTATTTTAACATAGGAAATTGAACTGTTTGATTAATCATCTAGAGATAATTAATAGTAACTTCTTGCTAGTTAATTATTAAGTTTTTAATTCCACATAATCACCTATTCACCCCCCTATATGTGTAGTTTGGGTCGAATTTCGTTATTTCAATTGGTATCAGAGCCTTATTTCGATTCCTGACCCTTAATTAATTCTAGATGAGTCAATCATTGTTCGTGCCTCCATTTTTCGATTAAAGCAACTATACTTATTGGAAAGTTCGAATGAGAGTTTTTGTTAAAGCATTGGATGAGCGTTCAAATTGGGTGGAGTGCACCTTTAATTGCTTTTGCTGGTGTAGCTACACCCATTGATATTTCACATTGGACTAAAGATGACTTAACTGAGTGTAACTAGAACAATAAGGGCATTCATGCCCTGTTCATGGCTGTGTCTGCTGAAGAGTTTGGGAGAGTATTGATGTGCGAAACTGCTAAAGAAGTTTGGGATATATTAGAAACCACATACGAGGGAACTAAAACTGTTAAAAACTCTAAACTGCAAATGTTGACCTCTGGTTTGAAGAAATTATACTGAAGGACGATGAATCGTTTGATGAATTTTATGCGAAACTTAATGATATAGTTAATTCGAGCTTCAACCTAGGTAAGAAGATCCTTGAGTCTAAAATTTTTAGAAAAGTCTTTAGATCCCTACTTGAAGGTTTAGACCTAAAGTCACCGCGATTGAAGTAAGTAAGGATATAGATTTAGTTAAGATAGAAAAACTCGCAGGATCTCTACAAACCTATAAACTCACCATATCTCAACTGAAAAAGGTTAAATCCATAGCCATGAACACTGTTAGGGAAGAAGAGAGTGAGTCAACTGATGCTGAAACTCTTAGGGACGACGAAATAGCGTATTTTGTTAAAAAAAAACTCTAGAATGTAATGAGAAATTGGAGAAAACCTCAAGAACGAAAAAATAATGTCCCTAGTAAATTTTCAAACGATAAGCGTGAGAAGAATACCCCTAGGACTGTTAATAAGAAAATCCAATATGTTAGATGTCATGAATGCTAATGTTTTGGTCACTATATGAATGAATGTCCTAACTTGAATAAAGGAAGGCGTAAGGCATTAACAATGATCTTGAGTGACAATGAATCAGATTCGAGTGCTCAGAGTGATACCTCTAGTGGTGAGAATGAACAAAATTTTATGACTTTCATATCTATAGCTACGATCGAATCCGATAAGAAAAATGAAAAGGTTGAAAATGAATAATGTAGTGAAAAATCTAAGAGAGGGTCTGAGGATGAGACTGATATTCATGAGTCTTATCGAGAATTATTTGAGTAGAGTCTTAAAATTAAAAAGTTAATAAAACTGTTCTAAAAAAGGTAAACGAACTTGAAAGAGAGAAAGAGAAACTCATAGGTGACTTTCAGGACTCTACCAAAAATCTGAATGAGTTGAAGCTTGTTAAAGAGAACTTAGAAGCCAAAATTAAATCCTTAACAAGTGATCTTGAAAAATCTAATACTCAACTTCATTCATTCATGAGTGGTATGCAGAAACTCGATAATTTGTTGGGGGATGAACAATCCTGTTGGAAATATGCATGATCTGGGTTACGTTCAAAATGGTAATGCTACTGCTAGTACATTCAAGACCACGTTCGTCCTATTCACCAACAAAGCTCAGAATACTGTTAATCTTGAACCCAAGGGCAAAAATGTCTTTCGATCAAGACCTACTAGACAACGTAGGGTCAATCGTCCTANCACTTTTATCCAAATATTTTATAAGATCCATAACATATAATCTAATAAAAGTTTTGTCAAACAACTCTAAATTGACAGAAAGGGAAAAGAAATTAAAAGATTGTCCATTTTGCAGGAATTATCTTGTCCGTCTACTTACTATTGAAAATTTAAATCTTGGTGTAATTCATCCGGCTTCATCCATCATCATCACTCACATCTCTTTACACAAAAAGCAACTGTTTAATCAATTATACCTTACATTTTTGCAAATTGTAAAAATTGTTTGCTTCGTTTTTTGGTTTCTTTTTTTCAATCATAATTGTCTTTAATTTTTCTCGATAATTGTTATGGACTGTAATGCTCTTATACCAATTTGTTGTGAGAAAATAAGAGATTAAGTCCAATATAAAGTAAGTGATCACGAGAACACGAAAATAAAATAATTTTGTAGAGAATTGAGATTTTATTATAATATGAAGAGTGAATATAAAGATTATGTGTTTATGATTTGTCTAACTTCATCTAAAAGACAATGAAGAGCTAATCATATATAGAGAACATATAGAGAATGTCNGTAAGAAAATAAGAGATTAAGCCACAATATGAAGTAATTGATAAGAACAACACAAGAATAAAATAGTTTGTAGAGAATTGAGATTTTATTATAATATGAAGAGTGAATATAAAGATTATGTGTTTATGATTTGTCTAACTTCATCTAAAAGACAATGAAGAGCTAATCATATATAGAGAACAAATAGAGAATGTCCAAACTCTTATAGTAGAGTTGTAGTTGAAGTATAATGTCAAAATGGAGTTCAAAATTGAAAAGAACATAAAAAATTACGTAGGGGGGAAATAGACGGGAGGCGTCGGGCCACAGTGCAGCGGCGCCCACTTTCAGGTCATATACTCCAAAAAGTCTTGATTTTCTTCATCCCAATATCTTCTTCAAATTCAACATAAATTTCTACTCCCAATGTGCTTCCAAGTAGAATTTTAATTAGAATTCGTCAAGTAAACTTGAATAAAATTCAACAATTGCATTCCAAATCGAATTCTTCTTAATGTGCACTTTAATTAGAACTTTAAATTATCTTCAAAAGACAATTCGAGTCACAACTTTAAATTATCTTCAACAGACAATTCGAGTCACACCCAAATTCTAACAATAATAGTAGTTGGAGTTCAAAGAAACATTCGAAGTAATAAAAGTATGAATTATTGAGAAATAAGTTTCATAATTAGAAACATACCTAGGTGTTATGATGAAATCTCGCAAGCACACGGATTCGTTGACAAGTAATTATGTGATAAGAAAAGTATCGTCCCACAAGAAATAAGATTTAATTCCAATATATTTAATATTATCAAATTCGATTGTTTTAATAAAAGATATTGATTGTGTTTCTAATTATGCTAGTTTTATCCTACAAAAGCAATTAAATAAGGGTTTTAAATCAAATATGAGTGAATGTATTGGATATCTGACTCAACTAATCAATTTCTAGTTCCAATTCTCGAATTGTGTAATTAATGTAATTCATGCATTTATGACAGTCGATAATCTAGTTTTATTTACTATTCTCTTACAAGATATAATAAACTTATGTTTAACACGACCCGCCCTATTTCTAATCCGAAATTATATGAAAAACGTGCATTTACATTCAAGATTATCTCACGCGACACAATGTGCCATAAATATTATTTAACATTTATTACCCGTGTGTTCCATAAACAGTGCTATACCTATTATGAATTTTTCAACACTACGAATAAGTAATTTATTGTCCTAATGGTATGCAAGTATTAAAACAATGTAAAGATTTATGTTTGTGGATCACGGTACAAGAATTTAACTAAAAACATGAAGTCTCAAATTAAAACTAGAAATCAAGAAGTCTTGTCATCCATCCAATACAATAAAGTTCTAGCCTAGCATATTTATATAAAAATTACAAGAAAAAATAAAGAAGAACATCACCCAAGTTAAGAATTAATAGAGGAATCTTGAAATTTGCAATAATCTGATGTAATTCCGTCCTCAAACGGTGAATTTCTTGTTCCTTAAGGTAAAATCTCTCAATTTTCTCTCAAAGTAAGCTAGAATATCTTCCCCTCCTATTCTAGGTGGCTCTAGATCTTTTAAAACGTTCCCAAAGTTCTTTCCATAAGAGTTTGAGTCGAATAAGGAAAGCTGGAAATCTACTTTCGAAAACCTTCTATGTAGTAGAAAGAATAGGTGCGACCGCGTAGAACAATTATTTACTTTGAAGTTAGTCCTTGGAATGGTAGATGCGATCAAATTTAATGACAGCCTATGCTGTCGCATATGCTTAAATAAAATTTACAAATTTCATTTTGGTACCTAAATGTTTCTGTCACGCTTTTTGGTTCCTTTTTTCACTTCTTCTCGTTCTAATGCCTTTATTTCTTGTTCAATTGACTCCTGGCATGTCCACATCTTGATTTCGAAGTCCATCTCATCTGTTGATGATTTGCATGTCGGCCCCCGAACTTTCGATTTCCTCCAATTTGGTCCTTTTTTGCTCATTTTCTCCAAATCCACTAAATTCATCCATGTATTCCTAAAACACACAATAAGCAACGAATTATACCGTAATTTCACATAATTTATCAACAAATGCCCATGTTTAATGACCTAAATAAGTTTATGAATTACACTTATCACTAGACAGGCAATTAGTATATAGTACTATGTGAATCAACTATAAAAGGTCTATCTCTACTCTCTCTCGTTTTTTTTCTTTTGTTTTTTAGAAAAAGCTTTTAGTGATTATATCATTTCTAGTTGACAAATATAAATTAATCATTTGAAATCTCAAGACTATTTCATTTGATGTGACAATTGGAATCTTTGGAACAAATTAGATGAGGAATTTGTATTTATCAACATGTTTCGATGTCACCATTAAATATATAATTTTTTAAATAAAATATTTGTCAGAGAAAAACGACAAAAGTTATAAGAATTTATTAGTTACTAATTAAGTGGGGGCACGCAAGGTGCTGATGCAGTTGTATTCGATTCATGGACACATTAGATCATTTGAAGTAGGTTAATGGTTGGCTAATTAGTGGCACACAAGTAAATGTGTACGCAGTCTGAATAAGTTTTGGAGATGACTCTTTTTTTCATACATATAAAAAATCCTTACCCCTTATTTGGTGGGATCAAAATAAGATTTTAATAGAAATTGATAAAATATGTGTTTGAAAAATTGTAGGATCTATAAAATATGTGGTTAAAATGAGTTGTTAACATTGACTTAGATTAAAATCTAGATTTTAATTGGTACCATATAGAGGCTTAGTATTCTACACGAGTCAACATAGTTTTATTGTGACGATGTACAATTAATTGAAAATTAGTTGAAAACTCAAATATTTATCGCGTAAATGTTGAAGATTCCAAATGTAATTTTTCTCTGTACTACAAAATATTTTCATATATGGTATTAATGATTTTTTTTTTCTTTTTGTTCTTTGAATGATTAATGATTTAGTATTACATTCCTTTTTCAATTATATAATAAGTTGTCAGTTATTAACAAGCTAAATGTTTCAATGGCCATCGGAAATTGTTATACGTTACGGCTTACTCACTGTACTTCACAACATCCCCCAATGGCCATTCAACCTTACTCCATCCATTTCGATCACTCACCGAATGAAATTCATTTGTAAATCTGCCTACGTAGATCAAGGTAATATGACGTGGCACATTAAATGTTAAGTTATTGACACGTCAATGCCATGTCAGTGGCAGCTAAACACGCATTTCCCTTTAATCACAAATTAAAATGCGCCTTTCCACTTTGATGTGAACTCACGTAGCGAAGAACTACGAAACTCACGATTATATTGAAATTGAACCCAAGTAAGCCAAAGTAATTAAAGTTTTGGATTTGATTTAAAATAACGAATAAAAATAACCAACAATACGCAAACGATATGTTGACCCTTTTGATTGAATATTTGAGAATCTCACCTATTTGATTTGAACGCCACAAGAAGAATCTTGATAAGTTCATGATTTATCCAACAAAGAACAAAAATTTGAAAGCAAATTTGCCGTTCAATAAATCTCAATAATAATGTTGTGTGTTACAATGAAAAGAATGAGTCATATTTATATGGAATCCATAAAACCTAGCTAAAAATGGAATTAAACCAAAAAAATAGTAAAAGATATTACAAATTATAGTTTTACCTTAAATACAAGATTACGCGAAATTTGAAAAATTTACGACCCGAATGAACTATGCAGCCGCATAGTTTAACTCTATGCGGTCGCATGTATCAATTGACAAGTCTCCCTTTGGTTTTGATATAAAGGCATGCGATCTCAACTATGCGGTCGCATAGTTTAGCTCATCAGCCCCTTATTCTGTTACTTGCAACACGATACTCCAATTAGTTTCGGCCATCGACCCCTTTATGAAAATTGTTCTTTGGCTTGTTAACTTCGACATTTTGTCCACCGTATCTTGAGAAAGCAATCTTATCACCTCTTTCACCTGCTTTGCTCTTGATTGTGTCATTGGACATCCTTCGATAATCAACAGATCCTTTCCTGGGCTTGACTTTGACGTGCTCAACTCTGTGCTCACATCATCCTCTTCCTCTTCAAAAGGATTCGTCCTCGAATCTGTACCTGCATCAAAGAGAGAGAGAGATTAGATACATTAAAAGTAGCAAAAACATTATACTCACCAGAAAGATCCAGTTTGTATGCATTGTCATTGATTTTCTTGAGAACTTGAAACGGTTCATCTCCCCATGGCTGCAACTTTGATTTTCTTTGCTCTGAAAAGCGCTCATTTTTCAAATGTATACAAACCCAATCATCGGATTCAAATGAAACGCTCTTTCGGCTCTTGTTAGCTTGTGACGTATAATGCTTGTTTTGTTTTCAATTTGCAATCTCACCTTCTCTTGGTCGGACTTCACCATCTCAGCCTTATTTTTTCTATCTAAACTACCACGTTCATTCACAGGTAAATGAATTAAATCCAATGGTGTTAGTGGATTAAAATCATAAACAAGTTCAAATGGTGAACATGATGTAGTAGAGTGTACAGCCCTATTATATGCAAATTCAATGAAAGGTAAACACTCTTCTCAACTTTTCAAATTTTTATCAACAACAGTGCGCAAAATTGAATCATGG
The DNA here is from genome assembly GCA_903798345.1 of Fraxinus anomala. Classification (NCBI taxonomy): domain Eukaryota; kingdom Viridiplantae; phylum Streptophyta; class Magnoliopsida; order Lamiales; family Oleaceae; genus Fraxinus; species Fraxinus anomala. Next base: position 14,849 of record CAIGRN010047553.1, read on the forward strand.
TCCTATTAACTACTTCAGTTTGTCCGTCGGTTTGTGGGTGACATGTATTAGAAAATAACAATATTGTGCCTAGCTTATCCCACAAAACCCATAAGAAATGACTAAGAAACTTAACATCTCTATCAGACACTGTACTCTTAGGAACTCCATGTAAACGCACTACCTCTCTAAAGAACAAATTCGCAATGTTAGTGGCATCGTCAGTTTTATGACATCGAACGAAGTGTGCCATTTTTGAAAACCTATCTACCACCACAAAGATAGAATTTCGACCCTTTTTAGTCCTAGGCAAACCTAATACAAAATTCATAGAAATATCGATCCAATGTCCACTAGGAAAGGGTAAGTGTGTATACAAACCGTGGGATCGTACCTTAGACTTAGCATGTTTACAAGTTATGCATCGATCACAAGTTCTTTCTACATCAATCCTCATTTTAGGCCAATAAAAATGCTGCCTTAACATCTCCAAAGTCTTAGCAACCCCAAAGTGTCCCATTAATCCCCCACTGTGTGCTTCCTTAACTAACAATTCACGAATAGAACAATTAGGAACACATAGTTTATTTTCCCGAAACAAATACCCCTCATGCTTGAAGAATTTATTTGCCGCCCCTTTATTACATGATGCATATATACTAGAAAAATCTAATTCCGTACATGTCCTTAATGTACTCAAAACCAAGCAATTTCGTACTTAAAAAATTAAGAAATACATACCTTCGAGATAACGCATCCGCAACTACATTTTCCTTACCTTGTTTGTACCAGATGACGAAGGGAAANCTTAATGTACTCAAAACCAAGCAATTTCGTACTTAAAAAATTAAGAAATACATACCTTCGAGATAACGCATCCGCAACCACATTTTCCTTACCTTGTTTGTACCAGATGACGAAGGGAAATGTCTCAATGAACTCCATCCATGTAGCATGTATTTTGTTCAACTTACCTTGACCCCGCAAATGTTTCAACGATTCATGGTCGGTGTGAATCATAAACTCCCTTGGCCATAGGTAATGTTGCCATGTTTCCACAGCTCGAACAAGTGAATAGAGCTCCTTGTCATATGTAGGATAGTTAAGCACCACCCCACTAAGCTTTTCACTAAAGTATGCAATCGGCCTCTTATCCTGCATCAAAACTGCTCTAATGCCTATACCTGATGCATCACATTCAATCTCGAAAGTTTTGTCAAA
>CAIGRN010047562.1:0-11052 GCA_903798345.1 Fraxinus anomala
ATCCCTTAAAAATTTTCAGAACGTTTTTTCCAGATTTAAAGGTATATTCCTCATCTTCAAGAGTACCAAAGAAAATGAGGTTTCTCTTCAAATTAGGGACATATCTTATATCTGTGAGTTGCCTGACAGCCCCGTCGTACATCCTGATGGCTATGTCACCAATCCCAACCACATTCTGAGAATTATTATCTCCCATGTAGACCTTTCTAGGTTCAATCTCTCTATAATTATAGAATCAAGACCTTTCAGGGCACATGTGAAAGGTGCACCCTGTGTCCAGGATCCAGTTTTTGTCAAATTCTTCCTCAAACACATTTATGACATGTAAACTATCAAATTCAGAAACAACGGCAGCATTATTGTTCAGGTCTTTTTGTTTCTTTTTCTAGTCAAAGCAGTCTCTCTTGAATTCCACAATTATAACATGTCTTACCACTTCTGTCTTTAGATTTGGATCTCATTTTAGATTGTTCACTTCCCTTCTTGTTATGGAATTTAAATTCTTTTTTTTTAGGTCTTCCCCTAACAAATAAACTTTCTTCTCTGGAATTACTTCTGTCCACTCTTTTCAGTTCAAGTTCTCTTGATTTTAAAGCATCTACCACAATAGCTTGTGAAAGAGCGTCCCTACCATATTTTATGATATTTCTGATTTCTTTATAAGATCTGGGTAATGAATTTAACAATATTACAACTATATCTTCATCCTCAAACTTATTATCGTTGTGAGCCAGATTCTTAACGATTATGCTATAGTCACTCAAATTCCCTTCTACATCCTCCCCCGGGTCCATCTTAAAACTAAACAACTTCTCTAACAAATATATCTTATTAGGCAAAGTTTTAGTCAAGAACAAAGCATCTAAGGCAGTCCACAAAGTTCTATCATCTTTAGCACTATCAACTTGTCTAACAACATTATCAGATAAATGCATGATTATAGAACTATAAGCAATTTCATTCATTTCTTCAATTTCGGCAGGTTTAGCCTTCAACTCATTAGAAAAAGTAGTAGTATCATCGAGAGCTTTCGCAACTCTTTGTTGGACTAAAATAACTCTCATTTTCTATTTCCATATCGAGTAATCCTTATTTCCATCGAATTGTAATAATTCGACCCTCGAACCCATTACAAATTCTATAAAAGGGTGGCATGTACTCGAGGACATAACAAAAAAGGTTTTGAAAAGATTTTAGATGGTCAATATAAGGGAAAGCCCAAAATTGAGCAATGCACAACAGAAATGAATCAATCTTATCAAGAAACCTCAATCAGATGTAAGTGCAGGTGTGAATGAGGCTTAGGCGGTCCACAGGTACATGATACAGATATTCGTTCCAATAAATTTCAAATCAATCACAAGAATTCACAAATAGGCAATCAATTGGACATGTATCATTCAAGAAAGAGCCCCAAACCGAATTAAAGGCAAGTTTGGAATGATCTTACCAATTACTGTTGAAAAACAGTAAATATAACCTCAAGCACTCGGTCGAGCCAGCCAGTCAGAGCCACCAATCACCCAATCAACTAGAAACATACACAACAAAAGCATAGAGAAATCAGTATCGAATTAGAAGAACAAGATGCCAACAAGTAATCTCTCTGTTTAGACCTTTGAAGGTCTATACAGATATATTACTAAGCAAAAAACGAAGAACCCAAACCACATATTCAGAAAAGATGAACACGACCAAGCCCTAGATCGAAGAGCTCTGATACCAGTTTTGTTGGGAATTTACAGAGTTCAAAGCACAATTTACAGTACAATACTGAACATAACACAACATAATGAAATCTATAGAAAACTGAAGCTGTAAAATAGAAGAGTTCTACTTCCCTGTCATGGCCGAAAGTCAGGCTCAGAAATAGCCCTTCCACTATCGCACACCGCCGTCCAGAAAGAGAGGTTTACAGAGAACACTCAAATGGAAACTCTGTATTGGTCATCGATCCAAAGGGATCTCTCAAACAGCCACTATTCTTCCTTGCAATTAGAGTAAAACCAAGACTAAAATTAGCCAATATTGCAGGCCTGGTTACACACCTTGTTTACCCTCTAAATGCTGGAACAATCACAGAGAAATCACCTAAGAGAAGAGAGAACATACGCTACACACACAAAGAGAGACCCAGACCGACCAGAGAAGAATAATAGAGAAATTGAGGAGGGTGAAATACGAGAGGTGACAGGAAATATCTCCCAATAATTAATCTCAATCGTCCAACACATCCAACAGTCACAATAGACCCAAACTAGCACAATCCATGAGACAACCAAGCTACCAATAGGCGAAGGACACCTAAGCAGCTGAGCCAAAACAATACAAATAATACAAATGACACAAATAGCACTAGTCCAATGGTGTTATGGGAAACACGATTCTTACAACAAGTTTTTTAGTGGGGGTGGGGACAAAAAGCATAATCTCCAAAAAAAATAAAAAATATATCTTAATCAGAAAAATAATGAAAATAAATAGGTAAAAGTCTAAAAGGCCTAATTATATTTATGGACCTCACCACTTCTCGTCATTTTCAATAATTTTGTAAGATATTTCTTGGAGTTCATGAATCGCTCTTATAATCAGTCATGTTCTAAATTAGTCTTTATTTGTCCATAGCCCACGGTTGCCAGCTAGTTCCTTGACTAAGTGTCCCATTTGAGGTTTATGTCCAGATTGCCTGCGTGCTTCATTTTGCAAGGCCAACTTTTGCATGGGTTAGTATGGTATTATAATTTAAGGTGTTGAGCTTAATTAGATAAAGAAAAAAAAAAGGATAAGAAAGAAATGTTATCCAATTCCTTCCTGCGTGAACTCCGACTTTTACATTTTCATAATCTATTGAGGAGAAAATATTTCAAGTGCCAAAGTGGACTTACTTATTCAATGTATTATATGTTATTTTAAACGAGGGCTATAGCAAGTATAGATGGGTCCAGCTCTTATCCTTCTAAGCACTTTGATGCAACTGTAGGGACAACGTGTAAAATGATTCTGATGAGCCATTTGGAGGCTTTGTGAATTTAATATGCATTTTTTGGTTAAAAGTAGGATGGGAAAAGCCACTTTGCCAGCATAAAACGTCCAAAGCAGTGTCGAAAGGGCAAAGAGGTGATTGGATGGAATAGACGATTGTGTTTTAAATTGTCTAATGATAGAATGCTATGATCGATCGGCGTAGCTAGATATGAAGTCAACTTTGAACTCAATTCGAATTAAAGATATCATGCACGAATAAACAAAAAAATCGTAATCTCTTCTTAACATTGTCCATATATGTGTATTTGGCGACCACCAGGACCACGAGCAAACATCTCCTAATCTTGTGCTAAAGAGGCTTCTTTGCACTGGGTCAATGTGAAAGTTAAAAAAAAATTAAAATTAAAAAAAATAAATATTAGAGAATGAATTTAGAATGATATATTTTTATTTAATTTTATATATGTATTAAGTAAATTTATATAATGATAAAAAAATAATATAATTTTAATTTTAAAAGTTGATATGAATATAACAATAGTGAATGTGAATAACGGCTTTCATAAAGCTCTTGATTAATTAGTTTTTGGTATATTGATAAAGAGTAATATTATTTGCAGTTGCTCTACTTGATATAAATGTGGCGAATAGTGATTTGACACATTTTTGTAGAGTTTTTTTTTATCTCATGCACCAAATCATTAACCATCATATGTATGGTACGTAGAGAGATTACGATAGTGAACGAGTGCTTTCATCATTAAGACATCAACATTTTTCTTGAAGTTTTAGACTTCAACAATTTAAGGACTCTTTCTATATATCTATAAATTTTATATATTTGTTGTGTATGTAATAATGAAATAAGAAAAAAAAATATAATTATGAGCGCATAATGAAATGGTCATTTAAGTCACTTTCTTATGACCATTTTAGTAAATAAATAAAAGTTTAAAAGTGTGGTGTGACGAATAAAAATATTAGTGACAATATAATCACCCTTCATAAAAATATCTCAGTATTTCATCAAAATCAATTACACTAGTTAGTAAACTTTATTATCCATTTCATTAACCTTAACAATGTATATATTGCTTGATTATTTCATTTTATTAGTGAAATTATTTGTCAATTTAAGTTAAATTGATGTGGTGTCCAATTGACTTGCTTTCTAAAATATTTTGGATACCATTGCAATTGGATTATTATAAATCAACAAATAATTCTATTGATAAATAGGGATAGTAATGGGGGCGAGGTGGGGCATTCATTTCTGTCCTGTCCTGTTGAGGATTTCGAGATGCGAGGTTAGGTGTGGAATAAAATATTCCTATTTAATGGTCCCATTTAATTATTTTTTTCAATTTTAAAATACGATTTAAATCATGAAATATAAAAATAGATTTGGACGGATTCAAGGAATTCAAGGGTGGGGCCATGATCCTTATCTCCATCCCATTTACCATTTGGGACAAGGCATTGGGAACGGTCAGGGGAGGAGATGCTAGATTGCCGAATAATTGATATAATGATTGACATAATATCACATGGTACTTTATCATTGAACTGTTTAAAAGACGATCATCTTTTTCATCAAATTAGCTCCTGCACACTTAGAATTCTGGCACTGTTTCTTGCATGATTCTCCTGGCAAAGTGGTTTAACCCATTTTGCCATCCCGTTGGTAAAGTTAAAGAATAAAGAAATATATAAGTTGTTAAAGATTAATGAAATGGATGGTAATGCTTATTAATTAGTGTGACTAATTTTGATAATATATTGTGACAATGGGCCAAATTAATGCATAGATGACATTTAGTTTCATGGGTAATTTAGGTATTAATAATTTATACTTAATCAATAATTAATCTTAAAGGTGGCCGTGGGTGAACATGATATACTTGTTTAATCATTGATTAAATTAATGAAAAATTAAGCAATCGCCATAAACTTGTTGACATGCAAATATATGACAAAATCTGATTTCCTAAAGCACCTTTCACTGATCAAATGAAGTAATAATAAAATGTATGGTTTGCAACTCCTCGAATAAATTTATGGACTCCCTAACCACAAATTATAAAGTACAGCCGGCCACTGACTTGACCTCTTCTCAATTTGTTTCTTCTAACTAATAATAATCCAAAAAGATTTGATTCATACGTGTAATTTCTCATTTTTCATTTGGGAAAAAATGCACTTGCTCAATCTATTGTACCACAAGAAATTGGCACTCTTAACAATTCTCAATAGCTAAAACCTTACAAAATTGTCGCGTTAGTTTGTTAAAAACGTGTCTCATTCTGAAATTTAGCACCAATTTAAGTTGAAAGAAAAATATAATTTCAAAAAAATTGAACACGCGTGATCTATTGAGAAACAACTGTGCAACTATAATGAAAAACGAAGAACCAATTTGATCATTTTAAATATTGGGAACTATTTTGCTACTTGGACAATAAGTTAGACACCAATATTAAAATTATTACTTTCTTTTGAATAATGATATTTTTAAGCAATGCGACAGTCCCTTGTAAAATTGATTCTAAAAGAACAAATAGGAAAGTCAATAAAACTATGAAATAATACGTGAGCTCACATGGAAATGCAAGACTAACGTTAGTATTATCATGCCGTGAAGATGATTTTATTTAAGACGTATAATAGGTTTTCCTTTTGTGGAAATTATAAACCAATTTTAACTTTTTAAAATAATTTTATACTTCTCAAGTTCTTTCAGTAAATTGTATATATACAACTATCACTTCAAGATGGTGAATTTTGATTTTGCTAATTTAATATATGACATATTAAAACTTGAGATTTCATCTTAACATGTCGTCAAATCTTGTAAGAGTATCACAAATTCTTATATATTGTTTATTTATTTTGTCGTTATTTGAAGTGCCTTATATGTCCCCACGTAATGGTAGCTCATTTGAAAATGTAATTTTTAAACTCCCGTGTGCTCGTTTGAATTTTAGAGCTTAATAGGTTCTAATGACAATCTTGTTAAGAGAGCGATGTGAAATTTATTCGTATATGTCATATATTTCTTGTAATATTATATTCATTGTTTGAAGTGTTTATAATCATTCACATCCATATAAGTGGTGTCGCCGTCCGGCCAATCATAGAGTGTTTAGTTGAAAGAGGAAAAAGATAAATGTACATACACATAATTTTCTTTAGAATAATTAGGATCCAAAAGCATAATTTGACATTAAGACAAGAGCTGGTGCATGTTGTTAAGAGAAAAATTTGACAAAAGAACAACCTTCAAAATAAGTTGTTTAAGTTGTTCAAGATTCAAAATTGCCCTTTACTTTTCTCACTCATCATTTAGAAATATAGCATCGAGAAAGTGATTTAAGATCATGGATGTTTCAAATTTTCAATAGAAAACTCAGGATATAGTTTTATTATGAAAAATTAATTAAACATAAATACATTTTCTCCTTTTTGAAGTTTTTCTAGTAATGAGACGAAATTTCTCTAAAGAACTAATAATTGAAGATGTATTCAATGATCCTTGGCTCGTGAAGACGATAGGACAGGCAGTGGACAACATACATGAATCTTTGTGACAAACATAGCAAATTGAATTGAATTTGAAACCAAAATGGCAAATCGGTGAGTGCTGGTGGATAACAACAAATGAGGATGTCACTGATTTTGTCGAAAGACTAGTTATGAGTACTAATAGAGTGAGTGACTAGTCAATCGTGTCACCTTGGAATGGGGACCCATAAATCTTGAAAATTGATTCCCTCCATCCATCTCATCACACTCTATTGGGGTTCTTATAGTCTTTTTATAGTTTCCACTAAATTGCTTTTCGAAAATCATTTTACTTTTGAAATTAATGCTTAATTTTACTTAACAAGAATGTTTAACATTTACTTCCTTTGTATGGAGTATTGTTACTTTTTGAGTGTTGAATTAGCTTTAGGGTTTACTTCTATTAGACCAGCTTCTATGAGTACATGTAATAGGTAACCTCGGCTATTTTGTGTGAAATCCTTATTATAGGATTTTAAACAGTTAGAAATTTGTTAATAAATTTATCACTTAAATAGACGGTGACCAAATACTTGTTACAAATTAATTGTACTACTCTGATCATTTTCTAATACGAGATCGTCTATAAAAATATTAGATTGGTCAAGAAATTATTGCAGACATCAAATTATACCGTAGAAGACGCGTTGTTCTGAAAGTCTTTCAGTCAACCGCGTGGACGACTAAGATATCAAATTATCATCTAGAAAAATTGAACTAAAAAACCAAACTCGTTTTTCTCTTTTAGTCTTTACCCTCTACATATTGATTGGTTTTAATATTTTAAATTACGATAAGCAAATGTCCATTGGATTAAACAAAATGGCACGTACTACACGACATAGCTAGACACTTCCGACTTTCAATGAAAAGCCAAACATTTGGGTGGCGTTTTGTTTATAAACGACCCCACCAAGCAAATAATATTATATTTTCCTACACACTAATAATTTCGTGGTTAGGGTAGTCCAAGTTATATTAAATATATGTTTAGTGGATTCTCTTTCAAGATCATTTACTTTTCATTGGCTATTCTGAGTGCGCCGGTGCGTCTGATTGAATGGTTTAGATAAAAATCAATTTTTTAATAAATTTTGATGAAATATGTGTTTGAAAAGTTGTTAATCCAATAAAATGTATAATTAAAATTAATTGTTGATTTGACTTAGATTTTGTTAGAATTTATATCACAATACTAATTATCGGATTGAGATATTGAAGTTATATGACCAAAAATATGAAGTAATAGATCAAGAATAAAAGAAAACAAGAATATGACAGATGAATTATGACATTTTATTGACTCAAAAATAAAGGAGAAAAAGAGAAAATTACAATTAATCCTAAAAGCTAGTAATCTATTTTCTCACACCATGATAAATTGTATAAAAGAGTCTAGTGTTTATAAGGAACATGTAGGGGACGTCCAAAATCCTAATAGATGAGTTGTAGTTGAAGTAGAATGTCAAAAACGTGTTAAAACGCGAAACGGGTTTGAGTCGATTAACAATGTCGCTTGAGCGACAGGCGAGTGAGAGTTGGGCGACAACCCCGTCGCTCGAGCGATAGGGCAGCGCCAGCAAACTACAAGTCTCGAGCTGAAAACTTATAAGTGTTGCTCAAGCGGCCAGCTAGTGATAGGTGAACGAAAATGCAGCGACTTTTTTTCCCGATCCACAATTTTAACATCTTTAAGTCCAATACAAATTCCAACTCCCAATAAAGGTTCCAAATAGAATTTCAATTTGAATAAGACTCCAAAAGCATTTCAAACTAAATTTCTCATATTGTTGATTTGACTTAGATTTTGTTTGGATTGATATCACTTATTGTGATACTAATTATCGGATTGAGATATTGAAGTTATATGACCAAAAATATGAAGTAATAGATCAAGAATAAAAGAAAACAAGAATATTACAGATGAATTATGACATTTTATTGACTCAAAAATAATGGAGAAAAAGAGAAAATTACAATTAATCCTAAAAGCTAGTAATCTATTTTCTCACACCATGATAAATTGTATAAAAGAGTCTAGTGTTTATAGGGAACATGTAGGGGACGTCCAAAATCCTAATAGATGAGTTGTAGTCGAAGTAGAATGTCAAAAACGTGTTAAAACGCGAAACGGGTTTGAGTCGGATAACAATGTCGCTTGAGCGACAGGCGAGTGAGAGTTGGGCGACAACCCCGTCGCTCGAGCGATAGGGCAGCGCCAGCAAACGACAAGTCTCGAGCTGAAAACTTATAAGTGTTGCTCAAGCGGCCAGCTAGTGATAGGTGAACGAAAATGCAGCGACTTTTTTTCCCGATCCACAATTTTAACATCTTTAAGTCCAATACAAATTCCAACTCCCAATAAAGGTTCCAAATAGAATTTCAATTTGAATAAGACTCCAAAAGCATTTCAAACTAAATTTCTCATGACGTGCACTTCAATTAGAATTCTTCAATTACTTCAACAAGGAATTCAGGTTACACACAAATTCTAACAATCTCCATCTTGATATGAATTCCACTNACAAATTCCAACTCCCAATGGGCTTTCAAAATAGAATTCAACTTGACATAGGACTCCAATAGCAGTCCAAACTTGAATTCTTCATGACGTGCGCTTCAATTAGAATTCTTTAATTACTTCAACAAGTTAACAAAGGAATTCGGGTCACACCCGAATTCCAACAGATTTTAATCAATTGTTGTAGCTAAACCAAACAAAGGCTAAATAAGATGAAAGAAAACATGAGATTTCTATGTTGTTAACGTTATTATTGAAGTGGCACAAAAATTATTAATTGATTATGTGTTTAACATGCCTTCTTGCTTGAAGCATATATTTGATTTAAAGCATGATAGATATGCAATCTTCGGATGTGGATCGGTGACTCATAGCTATATGAATATCAAGATTGACATAAAATTTAATATAATGTCACGTGACATTATATCATTGGACGGCTAAAATGCAGTCAACTTTTTCATCTAATAATCTATTGTCAAATTCAATTATGTTAAGCTTTCTGTCAAATCCTCCTAATGAAGGAGATTTATCTTTAGACTTATGACTTTGAAAAATAACTATTAAAGTTTATAAGGCTAAAAAATAATTTGTTTATTTAAATTACGTTGTTGATAGTATACGTATGTCGTTAGCCGCTGTTTGTTGTAGATTAAAATCAGATTTTTAGTAGATTTTGATAAAAGTTGCTAAAATTTGTAGTTGAAAATGTTGTGGGTCTCATAAAATGTGTGGTTAAAATTAACTATTGATTTTGACTTAAAATTAAAATCAGATTTTAATTTGTTCCAAACGGGGGCTGTGTAGGCTGCATAAATTATGCAAGTGGCAGTGGCAACATTTGGAAAGGCAAATAGGAACAAAAGGGAGAATCAAATTGCTTTATTAGTCTTAAATGAAGGTTAAATTAATAGGAATAGCAATTATTGAATCTAATAAGGCCCCTCATGCTAGACTTTTAGCATTGGAATGCTTCAACCAAGTTGCTAATCAACTATTATTAAATTCTTAAGATTAATTAATTAACTCTAACACGTGAATTCATGTGAAGTGGGCTCTCCATGTTACTCCAACTTTGCCATGCCCTTTCCTTGTTAAGAGAACATCCTATTAATTCATACGTTTTTATATGAATGAGAATATATCTTTACAAATTTCTAGTCTAATTTAATCTATTTATTGATAATAATATACTAAAATAAAGTATGCTTTAAATATCTACACCTGCTATTTTATTAAGTTCGATTAAGAAAGAGTTACGATAATTAAGACAAACAAAACAAATATGAATTAATAGTAATTAACTTAGTATTGGCACTCTCGAGAATTAACCATCCTAAAAGTTCGCAAATTTATAATCAATATGTATAGTGGACTCATATGAACGACATGATATTAATAACTTTGTTGACCTATTGATCTATCATGTTCCAGAGATCAATGTATGTATATCAAATTTTTTCGCACGTCACCAAACACATTATATAAATATCTTTAAAAAATGGATTATATATTTTATGCGATAAAAAAAAATAAAAAAAAAAAAAAAACGAAAGATTCTGTTGTTGGCACAAACTCATTATATGTGCATCTATGAAAAAAAAAAAAAAATAAAAAAAAATTTTAAATTAAAAAAAAAAAAAAAAAAAAAATAAAAAAACAAAAAAAAAAAAAAAAAAAAAAAAAAGAATAATTGACCCAATAGTACAGTCTAACTGGGCCGACTTTTTTACAATTGGCCTGGCTGACTTCTCATTGGAAATCACTATTTTCGACGAGAAGAAGGTAAGTTATGGCAAAATAAATACTTAAATCACGTCTATGCTTAATATTCTACCTAAATAATGAAGAATAAACATTATAAATGTCGTAAATCTACAAAATTTTGAAACATAATAAATGAAAAATCAATGTCATAATCCCAAAAAAACTAACATTGTTGAAAATAATGACATGTTGTGTGGTGGTCGGCATTGTGTCGACTG
>CAIGRN010047565.1:0-21359 GCA_903798345.1 Fraxinus anomala
TTCAACTATAAATACTGTAGGAATTTTCATTATTTCATCACAGAAAATAAAGAGAGTAACGGTAGAGAGAAGGAGGGGAAAAATATAGAAAAATAATAGGAGAACTTTTACGAGCAATCTTTTATTATTTTCCACTTTTCAAAATCAAGGTAAGATACTTTTGTGCAAGTTGTTTGTTTCCTTATGTTTTTATATTCGGTAATTTATGCATGAATTATCAATGGACCTTCGGATTCTTTATTAAAATATACGAAATCTTTCAAGAATTTAAGATGATCTAAGATGGGTATGTCGTTCGATCACCGATATACTCCATAAGAGAAAAATGATATGAAGTGTTTATTTTATTGATATATAATTGTGTATGGAAATTGTACGTATCTTACTAGTTATTTTTAAATATTCACTATTACAAAATTTTACATATTAGTTCGGGTCAATTGTAACAATGGAGGGATGACGATGCGGACTGTCGGGATGAATTGAAGAAATAAAAATATTAAGCCTTTTCTTTCTTCAAATCATTTATTAGTTTCATTCGGTCAAATACATATTATTTAATTAGTGATTATGAAATTTTCTTTAAGATACAATTTTCATATTTAATTTAAATTTATGGATATTCTAGATTTTTTGAAAAGAATATTATTTTATCGTTCCGCTTTTAAATACAAAGAAAAATTGAATTTTGATAACACTCCAGTGTTTATGAAAATTTGGGGTGTTATACTAATACTTTTAGAGAGTCTCCAAAAGTTTATATTGAATATTTCTAAACTTTTTATATCTCAAAAAGTTAGTAAAAGTCTCAATTGAATATACAACATTTAATAAATTAGATTAGATCGAATATGATAACGTAAACCGAGTTTTGATAGCTTACAAGGGGTTTGAGTCAATATATATATGAAAACTAGAAGTATAAATTGAGTTGAATTTGGGGGCCCATGTGACAACAAGTCAAATATGAGTTGTGACTAGATGTGTAAATTGTTTTGGACAAGTCTGGGTTTGTTTATGTTCTTGATGAATCGTGCTATAGACGAACCCCCACGAGGTACACATATACATAGGAAAAATAACAACTCCTTTCGTAGCCTTGTCCGATACAAATGATCATATTATTTATTCTCTGTCGTTATATTATGTTTTGTTCGATACAAACGACTACATAACCTTGTCTGCTCGAGTTGAATTATGTTTTCCTCGCATTATTTTATTCTTATTGTCTTAGTTGTTATATTATTCATTCTCTACATTCTAAATTTATAAAAAGGGAACATATTCAATTAAGTAAACAGGGTAAGATTCGAGAGTATGTGCCACTCAATTCCTGTTTTAGAATATCATGACAGGAACCACATCCCGCCTTCTCTAATAATGTTAAAAAATTAGTAAATAATTTATTTGAATTGAGGCCCTAAATTACTCTAAACCAGAGGCCATAACGAAGTGCCATAGCCTTAGCATCTTCTGATGAAAATTACTAACCTATCTTTCCAGCGAACGCAGCAAGAACCAAAACCTGCCTCATCACGAATCTCTTGGCCGACGCCAAAACTAATAGCCTACATAAATCTACTTCTTAGGTATGAACTCCACGCGAATTAGAGGTGTAACAAATTCGATACGACCCTATCTCGTGTCTCATTTCAACCGTCTATTACAAATCGTTGAGTTATATTCATGGCATGTTTCATGCCCTTGGTTCTAAAAAATTGGACAATACAACTATCAAATATCGTCTTAATTATATTGCTTTTTCCTTAATTCAACGTACCAAATTTCCCTTAATATATTAATGAAATGACCTACTAGAATTAGAGACATATTAAAAATACTCAGCGCGCTGCAGAATTTTGATTCCAAGACAAGTAGGCTGGATCCCCCAAAGGCCTGCACAGAGACAAACAAATGAACCTTTACATGCTAGGCAAGGATTAAAAATTATTCAAAATTTTTGTAAGAACTAATGAAAATTAAGGGAAAACAGAAGACTTAATCAAGAACTAATGAAAATTTAAAGTAACTAATATTACTCTGTTAAGTATTAATTTAAGTTGAAATAGATGGTCTTTTTACTTCAATATTATAAAAATTCAACTAGAAACCAAACCGGATTTATACTAAAATCCATGTAAATACAAATTGGTACGAGCCAACCAAGTACCTAACTCAACGCATGATAACGAGAAGGATGATGAGGGCGCACGAGATAAAGTATAGGCTAATTCATCTTTTGTTTTGGCGTACTATATTATTCCATTGTTCTGATTTGCATTTTCAAAAGCTCGAAGTAGTGTTATTTATCCCCTTCTAAGTTTTTTAATTGTTTATATTTCTTAGTATAATAAATAAAAATGGTACGAAACTCGGGCAACTTCTTCCAGAGATGGTCGAAAAATGTCGCTTTCAACAACAACAAAAAAAAAAAAAAATGATATTGTAGAAGAGAATATGGAGAAAGTATTTACCTGGGCTTGATGACATAAGTTAATATGAAAGCTATAGCAAGGAACAAGCAAATTCCACCAACAGAGATGTAGGCCTTGCCAAGAAAGTCATTTTTCCCACCAATCCAAGTGGTTGTGGAAAGTACTAGCTGTTTTTTGCTGTCAAAAGAATATGTGTTATAATTGTTTTGTATTACTACTGTTATCTTCTCATTGGCTTCCAAATCAGTCTCTATCCTCCCATATAACTTTCTGAAATTGGGTAATGCTGCAGTTCTCATCCAAACAAGAAGATCCTCTTGTTCACTCAACTATTACATGAAATCACAAGGACAAAAAAATTAATATGAATCGGGAGTAGACATATATAGATGATAAAGAAATAAATATTTTATACTGTAATGACATGGTTGGATTGAACTGTACTGGACGGTATTAAATAAGAAAAATAACCTAAACGTTTGTCTGTTAATGCTCTAAATTAGTTCAAGTATCTCAGATCCAGAGAGAGATGGGAACAATTTATTCTGAATTTTTGAAACAGGATTAATCAAATATAAGTAATTTTCGAGGCTTAACTACGGTAACAAAATGAACAATATGAAATTTGATTTTGAACTGCTATAAAATTGATATAGAGAAAAGGGGGAGTTTACTTACTGGTACGCTTTCATTAAGTTTTCCACCCCCAACTGGATCTTGCTTTTGGAAATTTTTAGGATAGACATTAGACCCAAATTTAGAATTCTTGTCACTTTGCCATGCAATGTCTTTCTTGTTAATTGGTATAGGATTGTCTTTGGTCGAAATCCCATATGTGTCGTTGAATAAACTCCAAGCAATTAGGCCGCATGGAACAATAGGTCTGTGATCATCGACTTCAGACTCAGGATCACAAGTCTTTGTTTCTCCCTCAGATCCGAGGCTCCGGTATTGCCTATCACTTCTACTTTTTACATATCTGTACCATGGTACAGTTTCAAGTCAAGAAATATATTGAAATACTGGTAAAAGAATAGAAATGTGCATACTTGCAAATGCAAGGAAACATTTGCTAATTTCATATTCATTTCTTCTTATCTTTTGCTTTACGATTTCTTTTTTCTCTATCAAATCCAAGATCCAGACATCCGTGTTCGTAAGTCAATGAAAATATGCAATGTTTTATCGTGAATAACATTCTTGGTCCTAATAAATTAGGAGTCGACTACATGAATCATTTTCCACTGAGAAGTGAAAATAAAATGACTTTCCCATATTGTAACATACCGGCGATGGTTTTGATAGAAGTTGTCAAGCTGATAATATACATAAATGGGATGCTTCATCTTCTTTGGAACCTGGAGAGATGTTCAAAAGTTGTATAATAAAATCAAATTAATCGCGAAAAATAAAAGTGCTCATGTACTAATACAAAAGGTTACAAGGGATTAAACTGACAACTAAAGTCCTGATACAGGTTTTATTCGTTTTCGCGTTCTGGATGAATGAAAGCCTCTCACGCTTTGCTGCCTCGTCATCGCCATTTGAAGGAACGCAAGCGTCATCATATCGGTCGACAATTTCCACCACCTAAATGTGAAAACAAAGAGAAACTTTTCTAATACTAACCATTAAGGCTGAAAAGAGACAGCAACAAGAAAGATATGCTAGAATATTACATGCTCTGATGCAGACAAGGAACCGAGGCCAATAGGAACAAATATGATGCCAATGGAGATTAAAGTTGTTATGACCTGAATTAGATGCAAAATCAAAAGTATAAAAAATTTGGAACTTCAAGATCAAGTGGATCGACATGGATATATATAGTATTGGAAGCGTACCAATCCAGGAGTTAATATTGGTTTGCAAGCAGGAAGTTCTTGCTGAGTAAATCTGGAATCTGGAAAACATTACAAAATTGTAATAAATGGGGATATATTTTCTTGTTCCAATCAACACAAAGAATGACATAGTAAGAGTAAGGATTTCTACGAAAAATATTTTTTATCCACACATTTCATACGATTTATAAATACCATCCATCTATTCAACATTCATTTTCGTACGTTTATAAACAAAACCGTTGATAACCACTTCTCAAACATGCTTATAATCACGTAAGAAATGTAAAAATATTTTTCCAGTAACATATATCCATGCATCAAATCAATTATAAGTTAAATGATTAAGAAATATAAGAGAACGATAAACAATAATGCTATATTGAAAGGGACACAGAAAAGCAATCCACATTGGGGCTTCTTGGATTTCTTGGAAATTGTTTGAGAAGCTTCATCTCCTGAGCTCATCGTGGATATATAAGCAATTAATTATATGTAGATATATGAATGTTTTTCTAGAGATGTATACACACGAGGTTAGAAAGAGAAAATTTCTGGAAAGTTGTTTGGTAAATAAACGGAGAGAGAAAGTACTAATCTTAGAAATTTGGCCAAATAGCTTAACAGATTGTCTAACGCGCAAACATGTAGCAGAAACTTAACAAATTGTCCGGTGAGCGAATGCAAATAGCATTAGCCGTCACATGTATGACACGTTGAGCAACTATGACAGTGAGTGATTGTAAATAACATTACTCAAAATAATCATGTTATTTGTACAGTATTTGTTAACATCATTGGTTAACAACATCCAATTTGACAACATTACATTCATCCATTTTAAAAATTGTTTTTTACATCAAATACTCGAATTCTGACAACACGTGATTGTCAATTAAGATTGTCAACCATATTTGTACAACTAACTTTATTGTACTCAAAAACAAACTCGAACCATAAAAAAGTGAAATCAATGTGATTCTGCAAGACCACCAACCATCACATGAGAAGTAGACTATACTAACTTAGAAAATTTTAAAATAAAATATTTCTCTAACACTCATAACTTATCCCTAAACAAAAGTAAATCGATCAAATTACGACACCATTAAAATTCAACAAGTAAAAGAACGATTCTGTTACGAGGACAAGAAAAGTAGAGGAAGCAACGAAACGAAACATATTGCAAACAAAAGCACATGAATAATGGAAAGGGAGACCACAATTATATTATAAACAAAAAGAAGGTTATTGTTATTTTTTTTATCCTCTAGGGGTTATTTTGTATTAATCTGAATCTCAGGGGCAACATGTATTATAGATCAAAGAATTGGGTACTCCATATAATTTAATATAGAATGGGGCCTCTCATCCTCGAACTATTCACCATTACTATCCTGTCGGCGTTCTCTATAAGTTCCAGCACTGCACTTTCTTTAATCTGGTATCAATTTACTTTTCTCTATCCGGGTCAAACCGTTTTGCTCCTCCGGCGACGATTCTATTTTGGTCAATCTCCAGCCATCGGAAGGAGAATATTCCGGCTCCAGTACTGTTGGATCTTCTACCTTCATTCCATCGTACCCAATCATGAATCCCGAATAGTAATTCTCTCTATTCTTTAGAATTGAACGTGAAAAACAATTATATTTAGGGCTTGAAAACTTGGGAATTGATTTTTTTTTTAAATTTTTAGATCTGCTTCAAATTTGATTGGCAAGTGTCAATTGTGCTTATTGTTATGTATTGATGTATATCTTAGATCCACTGACTTGTTGTTTGTCGTAACTTAAGCGTTTTCTGCTTGTTACTAGATTATATCGATTGATGCTTTGGGTTTTTTACGCAAACAATTTTTTATTTTCCGTTTTTATTTGGTTTGTAGTAAAAACTTTGAACCGGGTCCTTACAATATGGAAAAGTGTGAAGTCTAGTGAAGACTTGGGGTCTACTTATCGATTAGATAAGATAATTGAATCTTTACTAATGATGCAAAGTTCCTACGTGGAAAGATGACATGAATGGGTTCCGTTACATAAAAATGAGTTCTGCGGGTCACTATGTTCAGGAACTAATATGATGTTGTTATGCTTAATCGGGAAATAAAATTCAAGTATTCATTTATTTTGCCCTTGACGAGCTTCTTTTATTTCAAAACTACTAGCTTTCTTAACAATTCTTGTTTAAGTAGCCAATTTTCATCAGAAAAAGGAGTTCTTTTGAAGGTAACCGTAAAAATTTATTTATTGTTTTGATAAATAATAATTTTAAAGCAAGCCAAGTTGGGCCAATTTACTTATTGAAAATTGTGTCAATTTACTTATTTTTGTACATCGTGTGATCCCCATAAGCTATTTTCTCGTTGACTATAACTGTATGTATATCTTGGAATACTCCATAATGTCAAATTAACCACCACACTTTGACGTTGAGTTCTGCAGTGACTACTTGTTCAAACTTCTATTGATTGGAGATTCTGGTGTAGGCAAGTCATGTCTTCTCCTGAGATTTGCTGTAAGTCATTTAAAGTTACATCCTCAAATGTAACACCAGCACAACTATACATTCTTCTTGAATTTTTTTCATATTCTTTCTTTATCATCACATTTTGAATATTAAATTAACATTTCAATTTTGTATGAGAGGATTCGCTATCTTTCAGAATGATAAAGTAAATATTAAGAATACCCGTAGTTCAACTAATCGATTTTCGATTTATTTTCTTATTTTTTATTGAACTAAGGTAATATGACAAACTGAATAAAAACCATAGTGACAACGGTGAATATTGAAGTACTGACTACACCCTTCTTGAGAAAGGTACTAGTGTGATTGTAAGATTTTAGAAAAGTTTGACATATGAATTTCCTTTAAGCTTTCTAACTAGGGTTGGTTGTAGGGCACCTTTTCACTCTGTCAAGGCTGAGCCTGTGCTCTCATATTCAGAAAAAGCAGTACTAATAATAACTTGCCAGTTAATTGACTTATTTTTGCTCCCTTTAGCAATATGTAGAATACTATTTCTTTGATAGGTTCCCCTACTGCTGCTACTGATGAACGAATTGCTGCTGCTGGTGAATCTGCTCTAGACCTGTAATGCTACTGATTAATGGTTTGAAAAGTGTATTGGTGAAATGGATATATGTATTGAATTGAAGATTGTAAGAACAATTATTATGTAATGAAGAATTCGAACAACAAAGGATGTAAATGACAATTCCAGGCTATTTGAGAGGCCTTGGTTCTCTCCACTATTTTCTCAACATCTCCATTCGATCCCCTTTCCTAGATCCCCCAATTACATTTATAGAGATTCTACTATATTCCTATTCCCCTTTTAACCCTTTGCTAACTAACTAATGGAACAATCTAGAATATTGAATGAATAACAAACTTGAATGGAATAATTGCATGAGTGAATATTATTGGAGGTGGGGGTCTATCATTCTTTTAAGCTTGTGAATAGCATGCAATATCCGTGTTAGCCTCTTAGGTAATAAGAGAAGGTGGTGGATTTCATCATTATAATATAAAGCAGCAAGAGGCAATGGAAATGATATTTGGATTTCTGCTTTCATATCTTGGCATCCTTTGAAGTTTTTAGGTTAGTTGCTGACCATATTTAATCTGCATTCAGGACGATTCATACTTGGACAGTTACATCAGCACAATTGGTGTTGACTTTGTAAGAACTTAATCTTTGTGTGTTGGTTACTTGTATTTGGCATAATTTTCCACATCTGAATTATGTTTCTATTGTTGCAGAAAATACGCACAGTGGAGCAAGATGGGAAGACAATCAAACTTCAAATTGTAAATTTCTTGTCTTGAATCTAAATTTTGTTCTGAGCTATGACTTTATTTTAGATATTGTTAAAACTATCTCTGGATCTAGTCCTTTGAGTTTATGATTAAAAGTTGTGGCACTTTTTGTTGTTCTCGGCACATATTGGTAGAACTACGAATTTACTTTTCAATAGTATATTCATAAGTTCTTATGTTAAGGTTCTTGGATGGTTTATTACCTGATTAATTGAACTTAACCAATTTATTATATGTGGTTACATCCATTGGTATATTATTACATAGATATGAGAAGCTGTACATAAGTGATAAATCTCGTTTTCTTTTTTCTCAACTTTTGAGGATAAATCCTTTCATGTCGATCTATCTAATTCGATTAACAATGTATTATGCTTTTTATTCTGGGATGTAAAGGAAAAGTCCGAGGCGCCTGATAAAGTAAAGCAGCATTATTAATAGCTCCCTTAAGCAATAATGATTGCAATTACAACTTTTAGTAAATTGTATCCACACACAGGCTTTGATTGTTAACTGGAAATTTGACTATTTTGGGCTGATCATAAGATCTGAAGTGTTCTTCCTTAAGAAAGGTTTTATACGTGCCTGTCAACTGCATGGATGTCCATTACAGTGTCCATTTGACTTGTTCCGTATAATTTTTCTGTTCAACTGATGAGTTATGTTCTTCTGTTGCTTGCAGTGGGATACTGCAGGACAAGAACGTTTCAGAACGATAACTAGTAGCTATTATCGTGGTGCACATGGCATCATTGTAAGTTTCTTTCAATGCTTATATCTTACAGTTGACCTTTGTGTCCCTGTTTTCATAACCTGCAGTGTGGACTCTTCTGGCAGATAGTGTATGATGTAACCGACCAAGAAAGCTTCAATAATGTGAAGCAGTGGTTGAACGAAATTGATCGCTATGCCAGTGAAAATGTGAACAAGCTTCTGGTTGGAAATAAGTGTGACCTCACTGAGAACCGAGCTGTGCCCTATGAAACAGCTAAGGTACAAATCCCTGTTTAGCCAGCTTATTATTGTATTTGACCATACTAGTTTTGACTGACGTAACCTGTATTTCCTGTTGTAAAAAGGCTTTTGCAGATGAAATTGGCATTCCATTCATGGAGACCAGTGCCAAAAATGCCACCAATGTTGAACAGGCATTCATGGCAATGGCTGCTGACATTAAGAATAGGTACCCTTTTTAACATATTGTGCTGTCATGTTTTCTTTAGTTTTTGGCACTATAAGTTGCATAAACAGACCTCCTTAAAATCTGACATTGATTCCACTTGTGTATTGTCCTTTTAGACTTCTATCTTATGGGTATTATGTTACCTTGTTTGTATGATATCTTGTAGTACATAACATCCCTTTGCTATAATTGCAGAATGGCAAGTCAGCCTGCATCGAGCAATGCGAGGCCATCCACTGTGCAGATTCGTGGACAACCTGTTGCCCAGAAGAGTGGCTGCTGCTCTTCGTAGTTACCTGCCATGGACAAAGTGAGGATAAAATTCTCACCAACCCTTCCAAAAGAGGAAGATTGTTATCACCTACTGATCAATCATCCATACTCGATATGCATCTTATTTAAGTCACATTCTTTCAAGTTCATTGGATTTCGAAGTGGCCTGTACAAATTAAAAATGGTTACTTATTAGTAAAATTTGTTTGTCGTTTTGTTACTGTTCTATACTCGTGTCCTCTGGTACGTCGTACTTGGTCTTCAGAGTTGAGTTGCTTCCTGATGTTTAGGCAACTGGTGTTGGGAAGGATTATGTAAGATGGTGATTTTTGTGGGTTGAAACTGTAATAAAATAGTTTGCGTCATATTCTGTTAGTAATTTTGACTTGATCCCCAATCTATTTAGCCCTTGTTTGTCTATCATTAAAGTAGGAAGATGAATTTTGGACTAGCGATTATTTAAAAAATGTGTGGTTAAAAGTAAAAAAAAAAAAAATAGGAGTAAAATATTTTATTGTAAAAATGTGTGACTAAAAATAAATTTGAGAAAAAAGGAATTTGAAATAATGGTAAACAAATAGATGATAAATTCATAAAGAAAATGAGTCTTTACAATTAAAATAGATGATGTAGNTGTAAAAATGTGTGACTAAAAATAAATTTGAGAAAAAAGGAATTTGAAATAATGGTAAACAAATAGATGATAAATTCATAAAGAAAATGAGTCTTTACAATTAAAATAGATGATGTAGATGACTATCTATATAATTTTTTGATGACTAAACTTGAAAATCAAAATTATCAATCGTTTTAAGGGCTTTGCTACACGTTTGCACTCCCCTGTATCCTCCTCTCACAAGGTAGAGGGGGGCCCACATTTTCTCTACCTTGGAAGGGGCGGGTAAACTACCGTGTACACTAAGCATTTTTTATCGTTTAATATTTCTCGTCAATTTAGCCTTTGTTTGAGGCCAATTTTATTCGATCACACATTTTTCAATAAAATAATTTCACACATAATTCGAAAAAATATATTTATTTTTAACTCCACATTCTTCAAAAATTATTATTTAAAAATTCATTTTTTTTTGTCTTGAGAGGTTCAAACAAAATCATGTACAATTTGAACATTAATAATTTTGATTACATAAAAAAATTGACCTACAAATAATGCTATATAGAATAATTTATGTGATATTGTGTAATATTAAAGAAGAAATTATGTGATTAATATTTTAATAAACCAAATTGAGAAGAATTCTCTAGTTACGAACGCGCAGGCGATATAAAAATTGCGGGCTTCTTACTAGCGTGGCACGTACTTACTAACGACTCCAAGAAAATTATACGTGTCTTCGTTTTTGTAATACCGGCTGCCGTCAAACGCCACCATCGTCAGCCGCTGCCGGCGACCATCTGTTTCGACTTTCGACTGATAAAACGGTTCGTCTCTCCCTGTAAATTTGATTAGTTATCAATAAATGTAGATGTGAAACGCGCTTATTGAAATTTGAAGTCTTATGGGAGAATTTATACACCACTACTGACACTAAAACACATTTTCTGAATTTTGATTTAGGCAAGTGAAAATTAGGGTTTGGATGATCATTCTCGGTAGCCTTTTTAATTTTTCTTTGCTTCAATTCTGTTGTTTTATTATCATCTCCTAGTTTTTGTATCCACTTATCCACGCGTCTCTCGTCAATCATAGTGTGTATATTGATATATCATATATGTGTGTTGTATATAGTTTAATCCGCATATTAAGCTGTTCTTTGTCGATGAGAAAATTCAGAAATTAAATGCACACAAGTCTTATCTTGGAGTCTGTAAAAGGAAGAGTATTTATTTATTTTCTTTTTTAAATGTGAAGATAAAATTTTTATTTTAATGTTCTATTAAATGCAATTAATTCCTTAAACAAAAATTGCGTTATTAAGTTTTTATTATTAGATTTGCTGCGGTGCTTCTTCCAGGTTTAAGTACGCAAATATACAAGGTTCATAGAGCTTTGATTATTTATATGGATTCTGTATAACAAGAATGCCAGGCATACCTCTAGTGGATCATAAACCTGCGTAAGTTCTCTTTCAAATCAAGTCCCTTTTTTCTGTAATATTGGCTGTAGAGCTTGCACTAATGGACCAGATGATGCCCATTAACATGTAGAGTGGTCTGTATCTTTTCAATTTGGATGAACTATTCTTGTTCTCTCTTACTTTATCTTATTATATCTGACTATCTGTAGTCTTGGGCTGAGACCATAGATTGAAAGGAAGTGGAAGCAGAATGAAAATGGTAGCCTGAGAGCAGCTGTATTTAGTTTGTCGTGAGTTGAGACTTAAAAGCATTTTTGGAGCCCGAAGCGAATGATAGATAGTGTTTATAGATTAATGGATACCCTTAATTGCAAAACTCCAGCATCATTCAGTGAATTTAATCCTATTAAGCAACTTCCTGTCTATCTTTGTTTAATTATTCAAGCTTTGAGTGACGGGGCTGTGCAGTGGGCTGAAACCCAAGTTATTATTGTAGTTTCAGTGCTACTATATATCAGATCCACGGCTTGTACTATATAAAGAAATATATGTGCTTTGATGAGATAAGAAAATCTGCTGACTGACTTTTTCGTATGAATTTTCAATGTGTTTTGCAATCCGTGAACAATTTAATTCATCATGAAATTTCTGTCAGTTCATAAGTTTGCCAAATTGGAGGCAAATTTATTCTCTATACTCATGAATTAGGTATCTTGTGTCCTCATTTGAAGTTAGAAGATGTATGTATGCTTGCCCTTGAAATGAGAATATTGGGATGAATAGAGTGATCAGTGTATTCTAATCCATGAAACAGGAATTCTGCTTGCAATTGTGGTTACTCTAGAAGTGCATATCACATGTGTCGCGAAGATCCTCGTGAGCATTTATCTGCGGAAGAACAAATTGCAGCGGAGGAGAGCCTCTCAATTTACTGCAAACCAGTAGAATTGTACAATATTCTTCAGCGTCGGGCTGTTAGAAATGTATTATTCTTCATTGTCTTCTGCTGATTTTATTCCTTTCGCATTCTTTTTTCTGTTCTTCTGTTTGTGGTAAATGGTCTTGCTATTTCTAGACCATCAATTTTACATTGACAATATATGCATATGCCACAGCTATACATCTGGTAAGCATCTATATTAAGTTCTAGCTGTTGTTTGTTTAATAATGCAAATATAATGTAGTAGTTATTTTGCTGCTCTATACTGTGAGCTTGTCTACTTTTGATATGAACAATAGCATGTATATACTGTAATTTTTACCATCTTTTGAGGTTGAGTTACCTGAGTATTTCAGTTATAGATACTGGTTATGCTGTATATGGCTTTCTAACTGAAAGCATTTCTTCTGTAGCCATCCTTTCTGCAAAGATGTTTGCAGTACAAGATGCAAGCAAAGCACAAAAAACGGTAAAACTTTCTGAAAACTTATCTGTTACTGGTTATTATTTTTAGTCAGCAAGTGTTTTTGTTTCTAAGTTGCTATTGTAAACAGTTGTTAGACATAAATATTATCAAGTTCTAAGCCATTATTTGGGCTAAAGTTTATAAAATGTTTATAATCGGTCAAATCTCTTTTTATCCTCAAATTTCATGGAATATACAAGCACTACCCTCTTATCCACCACCAGTTTCTATCTATTTATGATTTAAAAACGATTATAAACAACTACCAAACATGTATGTTGTGAAGCGCAACTCACCATGTGAAGTTCAGTGAAGCACATGCCTTTTTGCGCTTCCTTAAAGTAAAAGCATGCACCACCTGTACGCCTCCATGTTTGTTACACTTAGATGTGCTTTTAACAACTATGGCCACTTGTACACAAGTAGATGTGATAATGTGGCGTTTCTTCATGGACATGGTAAGATTTAGTGTTTTGTTCAAATGCAGTAAAATGCAGCTGCTCAAAAATTTACAGAGCTAGAACAGAATCCATGTATCCTATGGACCATAGTAGATGACACAAGATCTACCTCCCTCCCTCCCCCATCTGAATGATCTCCAATGATTAACCTTTAATTTTATTTTACTTTCTTTGTGTCTCTACCTTGCGGCACATCTATGAGTCTTCTGACTTGGGAATGCTGTTATAGGATAAAAATACAGTCATATGAAACAGATAAGTGCCTTGTTTTGCTTCTATTGAGATGTGTTCGTACTTTGTACTACCACAGAAGACACTGATGGGAAAATTCCTTATTTTGCTTTGTCTGAAGACTTGTTTGTTCTACTACCATAACAACATACCTTTTCTGACTGCTTCCGTTTATATTCCAGGATACAAATGTCAATTTCTCTGCCATCATCTGTAAATGATGGATCCCACGTTCAAAGTCTTTTTCCTTTGTGCATATTGTTAGCAAGACCAGTTAACAGTCATGCAGTTCTTGAGGTAGTGTGTGAGTTCACTTCATGTCATTGGATGTTTATTTGTTCTTCCTTTACTTGGCTACTATGTGCTTCCTCTGGTTCCACTTGGATGCAGAACTCTGCAGTTTATCATTTCAGCCGAGCATGTTTTTTAACGACCTGTACTGGAGTTGAAGAGATGTATCAAGATCAAGCAAAATTTATTCTCCCTGAGATAAATAAGCTATCGGCTGAAGTCAAGTCTGGGTCTTTTTTCATCTTGTTTGTGAGCTTTGGTATGACATAATATTGTCTTTATCAACGTGCAAAAACATCCATGAAATTTTTTCACGTTTTTCAATATTTTTTTGCAGCGGAATTGTTAAAGGACCATCTGGATTTGTCATCGATTCCAGGTGAGTTGTGCATCAGTTGGAAAGCCCCTTTAGTTCTTACATACTATAAAACAACACGGCCTAATTTGCAAGAGAAGCTGGTCCCCATATGTATGTTTTTTTATGGTTAGAGACCCAACCTTTCCAGCTCTGTGCTTTGTTAAATTGTGAACTGAAGTTGTGCCGGATGGTCAACCATCTGCAGCGCATGTTTGTTATTTCAGGGAGGGCGAAGGAGATAGACAACATGTCTCATTCTAACAAGCAATAAAAAAGATTACTTCTTCTGTCACAACAGGGATTGCTCAAAGATTGCTTTTGTTGAACACTACGAAATGTTCGAATAACTTAGTAGATGAATCATTCTATTATAAGTCAAAGCTGTCAAACTCACACAATATGGATGCATTTGAAATATATGTTGAAGTTGAGATATCCTTTAAGTTGGAGAAATATTGCCATTAGATGCATATGCAAAAGTAAATAAATAAATCATATGCTAATATTTCGCCGACGTCACATATGCTTAAAACTAGGAACCTATGTTGCATGGATGCTCAATAGGTTTTTGGTACAATTGAAGTTTTATTGCTTTGACAAAAGAATTATGTACATATAGGAAATAATCCAGACTAAACTAGGAAAGTAGAAAAGGATTGACTATCTGAATAAATCCCATAATTGAATGACCTATTTCTAGACAATCTCTAGCTGTAGAACTCTTTACAGTATACAAGGAAATAAATCATGGTACATAATTACAACTTGAATATTTTACACACATACATGAAGATTCTCAGTACTCCCCCTCAAGTTGGAGAATATATATCTAGCATTCCCAACATGCCTTCTAGTGTATCAAAGGTAGAGAAATCCACTCCTTTTGTCGAAACATCTGCTAATTGTTGCATAGTTGTGATGAAGGGTGTATAACACCCAACTTCTAATTATTCTTTGATAGAGTGCGTGTTAACCTCCACACGTTTAGTCCGTTCATGTTCTAATGGGTTATGTGCTAACACGATAGCAGCTTAGTTATTAAAGTCTCATCGGTTCTTATGTGTCCAACCGTTGTTCCTTTAGAATGATTTTTAGTCATGGTAACTAACAAGCACCATGTACCATGGCTCTAAATTCAACTTTTGCACTTGATGTAGCAACCACTTGTTGTTTCTTACTCCTCCACTAGATTCCCTCCCACGAATGTACAATAGTCGATCAACTATAGAACCTGCTTAATCTGATCCAGTATATCCTTCCAACTTTCGCATGACCATTCTTAGAATAGAGTCTACCTTTCCCCAGACTAAATTTAAGGTATCTAAGAATTCTATTCACAAATTTCAAATTATGGAATAGTATAAGCATCATGCTTTCTAAATTATGGAGTGAATTGAAAAGCTTCTCTCTTCATGTATCTTCATTTCGTTCTGCCCATCTGTATGAACTTTTGACCTTCTCTGTTATTCTTGCATTGGAAACTTATCTTTTTCCTTCTAACTTTGTTCCCTACATGGTGGTAGCAAATGTTGGAGGCCACTGTTGGCTGGGTAAAATTCCATTGGAGTTACTCCACTTGTCATGGGAGAAGTCTCAAAACTTGAGTACTGGGGATAGAGCTGAGATGCTGTCAACTGTTGACTTACAATCCTGTTTCATGAAGGTATGCTAAATTGGAACTACTGTTCATTGGACATGCTACTACCTACTTATTTGACAATGCTTCAAAACCGTATTCAGATACACATTCTGTATGTTCTTGGTGGATGAGTATCCTGGAAGATGGTTGTGTGATATAGCTATTAACTTCGTTTTATAATTCATAATGTTTTCTTGGCAATTTCAAAGATTTTCATACTCTGGTATTTAATCCAAAAAGTACTTGTAGTTTGTAAACGGAACCAGTCACAACCTTACGGTCTTACCAGGAAGGACAAAAATCAATCCTAGACCTACAAGTTGATATCATAGAAGTTACTTTTCTTTTCTATTGCTGTTCTTATTTTATCCCCTTTCCATTCTGGCCGTGTAGACACTGGACAAATTTGATTATATGAAAACTTAGCCAATGAAATGCTTTACATCTTGGTTGCTGTCTTTGTCATGCATAGAAAAGATATGCTTACCTTTTGTTAATAGATTTTTTACTCAACCCTTACACTGTGTTGTGACAATGGTAGTATAATGGTTTTCAGTGCACAAGCTTGTTCTGTTTAGATATGAATTTGTAACCCTACTCGCCGTACATCCTGGAGGGGCCTTTTTATACTTTTTATGTACGTCACAGAATTGTAGGCTAAATTTGGCAGTCCAATCAACATAGGATCCAGATTTCTTTTAAGGGAAAATTCAGGAAGAAAACCTTGAAAGTAGAAGCAAGAGATGTAATATAATTTTGATATTTTACTTGAAATAAACTTCTGCTTTTCTTTCCAGTACACAGACTCTTTTATACTAAACAATGACTACTAGATGTTTGAAATGACTCTTAGACTTCCTAAACATCAACTAAATTCATAATATTTTAATCTGGGAAAATGAACAGGCTTTCTTGACTGTGAAGTTTCAAAACATAATTAACACCAGAACATAGACTTGCATAAAACTGAACTATGACTCTTTAATTAGGACATATTAATTAACTGTACATCTTTTAGGATGAATTAACTATGACTCTCTGTGGATTTGTGGATATTATTCACCTTGATGGCTTGATTCAATTTAGTCATGGGTAGAAAAGTTATATATCAGGGAACTTTTAGGACATGATAAATTTTATTATGTCATATTTCTCTCTGATATTTTTCTAAGATTATTCCTTTTTCCCAGACTAGCTGTATGGGTGAAGACAGATGTGTTACATTTCAGAGTCCCAATGACCACAGAGATCCGGTAGTTTGCTCTGGCGCTTAACTCTGGAATTCTGTAATTACTTTTGGAGGTTGCTCTGATGACAATTTGCCTTACACTGATTGTTATTATCTATGCTGAAGCCTCTATTGCAGCAACTGCAAGTCAGCATTGCAGCAGAAGAACTTGGAGCCAAATGGAAAACTCCTTATGATTCATTTTCACATAGTGACATTCCTGCCTCTTTGCTGCCTCACATTATTAGGTGAAGTCTTGGTCCTTTTCTCTCCACACTTCTGTATTTGAACTTTTTGATCTTATGCTATGTTTGGATTCTAGGTTTCAATGAAAAGGCTATTCCTAATAGAATGGGGGTGGAATGGCCATTTTCGTTCCTTTTGTTTAATATCAAACATGGAGAAGGGGGAAGTTGGAAATGTTGTTATCGTCAAATGTGAAATTTATAAACACTACAAATCACCTTGCCATTACACAACCACCGCACAAGGACCATGTTTATGAAATACCCAAATTAAATATCCTTGAATTTGCAACGTATGACATCACCCCAATTTACCAATATAAACTTAAAATTTCTTAAAACATCAAATGCCTACCATAAACATACAAATCAGTAAGGAATATATAAGGAAATAGGCCGAGCGGCTCGTGAGCTCGTGTGCTCAGCTCATCCAGGCTCGGCCCATGGGTGGCTTGGGCTCATTTTGAGACGAGCCATGGGCTGAACCGAGCTCAAAAAACTTTTCATGAGCCAAGCCGACTTGTGGGTTGGCTCCTTTTTTGCCTCATTTTTGAATTTTTTTTTTTGAATTTTTTTTTAAAATGTGCTTTTTTGTTTAAAAATTGATTTTATAAAAAAAAGGGCTCGTGGGAGGCTCAACTTGTTTGGGCTTGTGAGGCGGTCGAGCTTAGGGCCGGCCCGGGCTGGGCCCATATTTTGGGCACAAGTCAAGCTCAAGCTCGACTCATCCCCACAACAGTGATGAGGGCAGGAGAAGCTTTGCAGTGCAGATTGGGGGAGAGATGGTGTGGGGCTGATTTTAATGGCCGAAGGGGGTGTAGATGAAGGTTAATGACCATGGACTTTCCATCATCTTGTCCGTTTGCACAGGTACCATCCACTATGGTAGGGCCCAACTTGGATGTATTCACTATTGAATCGTTGGGGACACAAATTAAATCCACGTTGGGGTCCAACCCTAGTAGACAGTACGTAAGCTAAAGATGCATAGAATAGCCCTTGCATGAATGGGCAAGATGGCTGAAAGTCCATGGTCGTTATATTTGGGGTTGGGGATTGGGTGGCTCAGTGTGTTGGGGAAGTGCCAAAGGATGAAATTTTGGCTGGGATGGGGGTGAAGGAAGGAGGGGGTTGGTGATTGGGAATCTTTTTTTTTTTTTTTTGCGTTCGTACTCTATCCTAGTTAGAGATCACTTTAAGGAATGGGATTATAGGAAAAATCCGTGAATCCTAATTTCACCTGATTCAAATATTCTCTTTTTAGTATGACTAACAAAGAAGTAGGAAAGAGACGCTTGAAGGCCAGCCTTTTGCGTTGGTTTTCTGGTATACCAAACAAATCTGAGTTTCAGTATTTGTTGTCCTCCTTTCAGTGCTTGAATATTAATATTAAGGGAGCAGCTATTCTATATTGGTTTGCATTTGGAAATCAGTAGATGTCTGCAAAATGATTTAACATCTTCCACATCTTTTCTCCTTGGATAGGTAATGAGATTCTCTAACACCATGGCAATGCCAAAACTAGTTTATCTCATATCCTCTTTAACCACTTTAACCAAGGACTACAAGACTGTGTTAAGTAACCCAATTACTGATTTATTAGTGAACTTGGCACTCAGTATGGAATAGACAAAATAAAATTCCCTAGGAAGCAGATTCAGAAGACAAATGCCCACAGGCAAGGTTCCTGTTTTTGCCTCAGAAGCAACATCATTGATAGAATATGGACTGGGTATAATCTGAGGAGGGATACAACATCTTCATGAGTTGCTGTTTCTTTGTGAAAAGATGGGGAAACATCCAACAACTGCTGCTCTTGGGTGAACCAGCCAGTGTTTTATTATGTACACGGGCATAGATAGATTCTGGGCCATTCCTTGTACTGTTTAGGAATTTTGGTTGAAATGGAGATGTATATAAAACGTAGAAAAAAAGATGGAATCCAAGACCCCTTTTCATTTTTGAGTAATTTGGAGAGCAACTAATAGAAGCATTGTTATGGAACTCGGATCCAGCCCAGAAACCAGAGGCTTGACTATCAAGTCAGTTGGATACTTGATTGGATCTACAACGAACACCCAGACCAGTGCTTTCCTTTTTTCGGATTTCCTGGATGTCGTTTTGAAGTGTAGCCCCATTATTAATTATGTAATTAAATGGCCTCCCTTTGGTTCCCAAGTAATAAAACTTTTGATTATTGGAAAGAGGTGGGACTTTGCTAGAGCAAAAGGGGTAGAGAGGAATGGGATTCTACATGCTAATAGTTTATCAGTATTTTTTATGCAGGAACGTGTAATTTGTTAACGAACAAGACAAGGAACAGAAATATAGGGGGCTAAAGAAGAGAAGAATTGAGGACAAAGGAAATCAATTTATTTATATAACAAGGTTTAACTATTACATTCAATAAGCCCCTCTATTTATATCGTAAATAAACTAAAAAGAAGCTAAAAACAAATAAACTAAACTAAAAGTGTATCAAAATATCAAAACTAATCTTATCTAATCTAATTGAAATTAAACCGTATTTATAAAATCATATTATAACTCTTTAGTCTATCTTTATCTGTATCTTGATCTCCATCACTTCTTCATCCATTAAAAAAATATCATCTTGGAGTGCCTCTTATGAAATTTATGCTACTGCTTCTTAATGTTCTTCCTTGTCTGAAACAATGCCTTAGTTTAACTTGGCCCGGATTTTACTCCAGAAAAATATGCTTAGTACATTGACGTGGGTAATATAGTTCAATGTGGGGCTAATTTTCTCAATCAGTATATAAAAGGGCCCTGTGAGAGGAGGTTATCTTCCATTTGATAATCACCTTATCATGTTGCAAATTGTTATCAGGAAAAATTTAGAAAGTTGACCTGTGACATTTTGAAAAGCGAATATGACCTTTGATTTGAAATGAGGGGAGTAGCATTCATCTTATCAAGTTTCTTTTACCGATTGCTCCTTCACTCATACCATATTAGTTATGGACTAAGTCTGAAGTGTTTTAGACTTCTACATTATTTGATACACCTGCTATTTTCTGTTGGTTGTTCTATCTAGGTTGAGGACTGGGAATGTTGTTTTCAACTACAAATACTACAATAATAAGTTGCAGAGGACTGAAGGTAGATTGAATTTCCATTTCTAGTGGTAATTGAGTGGAGTCTTAGACTTGTTCTTAGTTCTTGCATCTTCAGGTGCAATGCTGCTTTTCTTTTGTTTATCCTATCTGCATTCTAAAACTTTGCTTTTGAAGGAACCACATAATTCCCAAACCAATTATGTTAACTTCTGTTGAGTGATTAACAGTTTGACTTCTAATTTTATATTCTTTGAAGATTGAATGTTGAGCTGATTTAAAGATTCTAAATGGAGGATTTGTGTTTTATCTCTTTCATGCATTTCATACACACCCTTGCACACATTAAGGTTATGTAGCTTGCTTACTCAGAGGCTTCAAACTGGGTATGCTGGGTCGCTCATCCTGCCAGGAAGATGCACTGGCTTGGCCAGATGGATCTACAGAACTGGGCCATGTTGGTTCGCAGCCTGGGATTGGGCCGACCAATAAAATTTCATTGGAGCCTGGAACAGACAGCTGGCCTGTTACTGTAGCAGGAGTGTCCAATTGATTTTTCAATTTGGAAGAGCAAAAGTTCTTCCTTAATATTTGAAAAGGCAGGTGCATGCTGCCTTGAAATGCACCTGCCTTTTCAAATACCAAGGCTGATGCCAGTTTTCATTTAGCCCCTATTTGGTTTAGCTGAAAAAGTTCGACACGAGATTAGAATTCTAGCTTTTCCAGAGTAGTATCTCACTGATAGCTCCGATATTACCTACCAAATAAAAGGCTTGTTCAAGAGCTGGTGACCGAAGGCCTGGTGCATTTTATTGGAATTGAGAGAA
>CAIGRN010047587.1:0-23927 GCA_903798345.1 Fraxinus anomala
AGCTGCTTGAAAGAAAGTAGTGTTTTTGAGGTCGACTATGCAAAAGTTTTGCAAGTGAAAACCAATATTTTGGAGGCAGCTGCAAATTCAAAAGATGAACATCAACATCCAATCATGACAGCAAAATCAATAAGAAGAGTGGCAGCCGACCTGACAGAAGATGATTGGCTTGAAAAGCTTCAAATGTCAAAATTTGAGCCAGAGGAGAATACAGTGTGGGTTTTAGAGGGCGTCCTCTATTATCTCACACACTGATGCCATGAAGGTGCTAAAAAGTATTGCAGGATGGGTGTCTTCTTCCTTTTCTCTCTGTGCACGTCTCAGCGCTATGCGGAGACATGGATCTCTGCCACGTAGATCCCGCTTCGTACAACGTGGAGCTTAGATTCGTCGTGCTGTGTGGATGCTTCTCTCTGCGCAGCGTCATTTGTCTGTTATATTTTACACGCATAGAGACCAGCAAATAAAGACTTCATTTATTCATCAGCATGGTTGAAAACTTCTTTAAACTATTCAAATTTTCTCTACTACAATATGTTTTTTCATTCATATAATATCATTTTTGTAGAAATCTAAGAAAATTATAGGGAATATGAGAATCTGGATAAACTCAAAGGCCCGGAAATCTGAATAAAATTACAAGTCGATTCCCGTTTTGAAGCGGAAAACTAAAAAGCATTGCAGGACGTGCGTCTTCTTCCTCTTCTCTTCGTGCACGTCTCCACGCTACGCGGAGACATGGATCTCTGCGCACGCGGTCCACGTCAGATCCCGCTTCATGCAGAGATCAGATCCACCGCGCCGTGTAGATGTTTCTCTCCGCACATAGTCATTTGTCTATTATATTTTACACGCACAGAGACCAGAAAATAAAGATTTCATTCATTCATCAGCATTGTTGAAAACTTCTTTAAACTATTCAAAATTTCTCTACTACAATATGTTTTTTCATTCATATAATATCATTTTTGTAAAAATCTAAGAAAATTATAGGGAATAAGAGAATTTGAATAAACTCAAAGGCACATAAATCTGAATAAAATTACAAGTCGATCCCCGTTTTGAAGCGTCAAACTATTTGCATGACAACAATAAACAAATAAATATATTATGAATAAATATCTAACAATTTTTCAGTTCAACTATGTAACATTGTTAATTTGTTTGATGTTATTGAAAACTGAGATCATTCTATACAAATCTCTATTGCTAAAAAACAAAGTATAGATACAAACTTGCAACTAACATTATCTTCAAAATAACATAATTCGTGCATTGCACGGGCAATATACTAGTATATCTCTAAAAGAGGGTATTTTATCTAAACGGGGCCCAGCTAAAATGATGGGCATAATCATCCCTATAAAAATAGGGGAAAATTCACAATTAAGGTATTAACTTTCCACAATTCAAAAATCAGATTTTAAGTTTAATTAATGTAAAAATCAGGTATTTATTTATTAAATAAATATATTGTATTAATTAAATATAATAAAATCACAATTATATAATTAATAGTCACAGTTACATAATCATAGATCACAATTTATTTATTAATCATGTATTAAATAATTAATTGGTCACAGATTAATTCGAGATCACAAATTAAAAAATTTATAGGTCACATTTTATTTTATTGGTCACAGATAAAAAAATTATAGGTCACAGTTTATCAATCAGTCACATATTTTCAAATTTGTTGATCACAAATTATCAATTTAATGTCATTGTTTATTTTATTGGTCACGGATAAAAAATTATAGGTCATAATTTATCATTAGTCACGAATTTTGAGATTTGTTGGTTACAAATTATCGAATTTTAAGGTCACAGTTAAATAATTGGTCGCAGACAACCAAATAGTTGGTCACATAAGACGACCACCTACACTGCCACCGCCGCCACCAAATCCACCACCATCCTCATCGTCGCCAACAACAAAGACATTACAACACCACACCACATCGCATCACAAACCTATCACCACCTCCAACCCCGTCGCCGCCAACACCACCACAGACATCACCCATCGTAGCCCGCCTAACAATATACCACCCCGTCCTCGCCACCAAACTCACCACCAACAAAAACCACCGACGCCACCCCCGCCACAACAACACCACAACCACCGCCACAACACTATTACAACCACTGCAAACAAAAATTCGCAACAGAACCACCACTACAGCATCGCGATGCTTTGTTCGCAGCAGAACCACCACCCATCGTAGCCTGCACTACCAACAAAACCATCACCTCCGCTGCAACACCACCACCACAAACAAAAACCAGGCGCCCGCACCACCACAACAACCAAAACGCGACTGTGTCGAAGAGAGAGAAGAGAGAAGGCAAATCGGAAACACAAACCCTAATTATTCAGCAGCTTCGCCGTTCTCAACCATCGACATCGTGATTTTAGGATCAATTTCACCAGCAAACTCCTTTAAGCACCGTGTTGTGACGCCGCTGCACCGAACTGATCTCTTCCGGTGGTGACGTCGCTGCGTCGGATATTCTCTTCCAGGGGGCGACGCTACTATTGAGAGAGAATGTCAATTAGTAAGGAATGAGGATGAGCATCGGTTAGAGAGAATGATGAGTGTGAGACAGGGTCACATGAGATTGAAATTAGGTTTTAATTAGGATTTTAACTATTAATTTAATTAATACCTGATTTTTGATTAAATAAACATTGGATCTGATTTCTGAATTTGAAAACTCAAATGCCTGATTTTACGTAGTTTCCTCTAAAAATAGTATTGGGCTTGTGCTTGGACTTCACTAATTTACTGCTTGCAGAAGATATTTTCTTAATCTGATGTGGCATTTTTTAATTGGGAGATTACACCTCCCGGGACGTGGCTCCCCCAAACAAAAATCCCATATCGTCTGCAGTAGCTCTTCATGCAGTTATTAAAACCTAAACGCTTTAAATCCTTGTACATTAGACTCAGAAAGTCAATAATCTAAATGTACAACCTACAGAAGCAACTCAGAAGAATTGGATTACATTAGGATTTATGAATTATGGGACCTGTATGCAATAATACATATATATATCATTTCTTCCTTTTTGCATTTGCAATTAAACGCTCCCACCCACTTTCTCCGATCCGAGTGTTAAAATTGAAGATCAGTCTACTGAGAGAGGAAATAGAAACCCATAATTTTCCCCCTTCTTTAAGGCCTCCGCGTGTGTGTATGTATACAAATTTTATTGAACGAATTTTTTCATTTTGAAGAAGCCAAGAATATGGGTTTTTGATTAAATTAAAGATTATGTACTTATACAGGTTTTTGATTTTGTTGTTTGATCTTGATTACCCAGATTTTAGAAAGATCTATATTGTTTGTACACTACAAAAAATATCGTGACTTTTCTATTACGTGTATTTAGATTGTGTTGATCTTGGTATATTAGGTTTCTTTTTTTTGAAGAATCTTGGATACATTATATTTTGTGAATTGCAGTTTCTTTTGGAGTGAAACGAAGGGTGCAGTTCAGAATTTTGACAAGACTTTATAATGAAGAATAATGAGCGTCTGGCTAATATTGCCTTGGCCGGTACTATTTTTTTTTTTTTTTTTTGTCTGGTCATTTGATTCCATGATTATATATTTTTTTGTTTTTTTTTTTGCTTTTATATACAACGAGTTTCTTGTGGCCACTGTAACATTCATTCATGATGAATTTGTTATTTATTTTATTGCTTCTTTTATCCAATTTCTTGTTTTGAATTTCCTGTAGCTGCTGCTCCTGCAAGATTAGTTTTATGTATGTGTCTGTGTGTGCTTGTAATATATTTCATGGTGTCTAATTAATGTATATATCTATATGTGTTTGCACGCTTTTATATGTATGAATGAACACACACGTGTGCGGGTGTATGTGCACACGTTAGTGCACTGCATACATATATGAGCGTGTTTGTATTTATGAATGTATACACGTGTGTGTGCATGCGCACATGTATGTATATACATTCGCGTTCAGTTTTTGAGCTAAACTTCTCTTTGGACACTTACACTTCACTATGAAAGCTTAGTGCACTGTGAACATATTTGACTGGTTTGGAGGTGGGGGTGTAGATTATATTTTCTTTATGTTTTCTGTCTTATAATGTCGGTTTGAGTTTCTTGGGCATTGATTTTGTGAGTTTTATCATTGGGCAGGTTTGACTTTGGCCCCGCTGGTTGTGAAGGTGGACCCGAATATAAATGTCATACTGACAGCTTGCCTTGCAGTTTATGTGGGTTGCTACCGTTCTATCAAGCCAACTCCACCTTCAGTAAGTTGAGCTAGGCCTCTATCTTCAGCTCCTTGAATGTTGTTCTCTTATGAATTTTTGAGCTTTTCATTAAGTTGGGTGTTTAAATTCTGCAGGAGACAATGTCCAATGAACATGCCATGCGATTTCCCTTGATTGGAAGTGCCATGTTGTTGTCATTATTCTTTCTCTTTAAGTTCCTGTCAAAGGACTTGGTTAATGCTGTATTGACGTGCTACTTTTTTGTACTTGGGATCGTCGCTCTCTCGTATGTTCTTTAGCACATGGAGTATTCTAAAATGCTTGTTTTGCTATCTTTAATATTCTATATTAGATTATAAGAGAAGTAATAATATTTTCTGCTAATTTTACTCTTTTCATTTACTTTTTACAGGGCAACATTGTTACCAGCAATCGATCGTTTTTTGCCGAAACATTGGAATGATAATCTCATAATATGGCGTTTTCCATATTTCCGGTGTATGTATACACAAATGCTTATATGATTCTGTTCTTACTTTTTGAGAAGTGATATTATTTATCATTCTTTGATGGGTCCAATTTCCTTTTCATCTTATTGAAAATATTTACTGGAAGCAATGTACTAATTGAGACTCGTCCTCCGGTCACTTGGCAATCAGCCGGATTTGTTTTTATGTTGGCATGTTTTGCTTTTACTGCACTGTGTTTGTGAGCATTATCTGGTGGTGTTATTTAACGTTTGTTCCTTTCACCGGATTTTTATTCTTGTAATATTTTAACATTTGACTCTTAAGAATTATTCTATTTGAAAATTATATCAAATTGATGAAGATTTTCTAATCTTGATTTAACCTTCTATTTGAAAATAGCATCATGGTTTGCTGTTGTGGGGTGATGTTATCCACTTGTTTACATAGTATACTAGGAACATTGTTGTATTTTTGGTTAGACTTTGTCTAATTAAAGATCCTTTTGAACTTGGGCATGCCTATATTATTGACTAGTGCATTATATGTGAATAAAAAACACTAAATCGATTTAAGAGCATATTTTTGGCTAAACTTAAAAAGTTCACTGATAAGTAAACTTACTTTTAAGTAAACGAGTAACATTTTTATTAGTTAATTGATAGTAAGTTAAGAATTATTAAAATAAGCAACATTTTTTCCATAAAAACAAGAAAAAGTTGCACCTACTTATTTTTATGCTTATCGAAACCTTCTCTTTGTTTTGTTGTGATTTTTTACGAATTTTAAATAATATTTCAAATAGAGGTGTGAGTGAGTTATCAGCCTTCCATTTGATGTCTTGACATTATATTGCTTGTAATATGCAGAATGATATTTTTTTACCCATTTGTTGCACAGCTTTGGAGGTTGAGTTTACAAGATCACAGGTCATTGCTGCAATTCCTGGAACTTTCTTCTGTGCATGGTATGCTTCACAGAAGCATTGGCTAGCTAACAATACACTGGGGCTCGCATTCTGCATTCAGGTTTGATAGTTTCCAAAATGAATGCCTACAAGCCTTTCCCCATTCCTTGAATGCATTCGCATACTAAAAAATTAGGATTATTTGACTTGTGTACATAGGGAGTAATGTTCAGTAACTCAGTATATAATCCCCTCAAAACGTACAAATTTTGCTCAGTTTGATAGCTTTTTGGTTCATGGTACTGCTTACTTTCTCCAAACATTATTAGCGAGAAGATAGCACTAGATAGTGTACCAAGAAACAAACGGAAGCTAAATTCTTGTTCATTATATTGGCCAATCATGACCATTACTGCTTATCAGACATGCATATGAACACTCAATTTCAAAATGCTTGCCTGTGATGTATTTCTCTATCTTACCTCTCAGATAGATTGATTTGAGTACTTGGTCTTCTCCTTTAGAATCTACAATGCTTCCATAATATAACAATGAAGTTTTTATATTTTTTCAATGTTGTATGAAAAAAAAAAAAGAATAAAAAGAACTTATTAATGCTTTAATGACATTATATTTTCTTTTCTATTATCGTTTAATTGCAGGGAATTGAAATGCTTTCGCTGGGCTCGTTTAAGACTGGTGCCATTCTATTGGTAAGATGGACAATTCTGTGGTACATGCTGCACACAAAACAAACAATTTTTTGAAATTATTATAGTAAAAACTAGTTCATGCAATAGCCTATGGTCTTCTATTAAATGCATTTTTTTTTTTTTTTTGCAAATTTCAGGCTGGACTTTTCGTATATGACATCTTCTGGGTCTTTTTTACTCCAGTAATGGTTAGCGTTGCAAAATCTTTTGATGCTCCTATAAAGGTTAGTACCTTGAACCAATTAACATGTCTTCCTGACATTGTAAATTTTGTTTTGTACTTAAAAAAATATTCAATGTTTATGCTTCATTTTTCAGCTTTTGTTCCCAACAATGGATTCTGCACGACCATTTTCAATGCTTGGTCTTGGAGATATAGTTATTCCTGGTATGAACTTCACTTAAGCCAACACTTTTTAGTTTTGGTTTAGCTATGATTTCTTTGTGTCCACCTGCTTCCTTTTTCATGGATTTATGTTCATCTCTTTCATGTAAAACCATGGGGATTAACCCCTAATCTCAATCTTGAGAGTAATAATTGTGTTACTGTTATGGATTAACCTTGTCTTATTCATATATTGAGAAAACGGCCCACTCAGATTCCTTTATATAACTAGAAAACTGGGGACCTAATAAAAAAATATGAATGCCCAATATATCCCTATAATAAAGAAAATTTGCCTACACAATCACGGATATGAAAGATGTGAATTAGGCTCTTCGCAGTCCAACAGAAACCGGTCTTACTCTTGAATATGCATATATGTCTCCTATATAATATTATCTGGTTAAATAAATTTTCAAGGTTTACTTGCACTCTTCTAGGCATTTTTGTAGCATTGGCACTGAGATTTGATGTTTCCCGGGGGAAAGAGAGCCAATACTTCAAGAGTGCGTTTCTGGGGTACACAGCTGGTTTGGTCCTCACAATAGTTGTCATGAACTGGTTTCAAGCTGCACAGGTGAGTGTTGTAGTGAACCCATTCTCACAATTTCATGGTTCACTAAATTAAATTGAGTAAATACTTCCATGTACAAAATCTCCTTCTCTAAAAGATTCTACTTAATCGAGCTTTTTTTTCCAGCCTGCGCTTTTGTATATCGTGCCGTGTGTTATTGGATTTTTGGCTGCACATTGCGTATGGAATGGGGAAGTTAAACCAGTAAGTCTTTCATTGTGTGATTTTTTAGTAAGGTATTATAAACTGATTTGCTACACTCAAAAAAGTTTACTTATAAATGAATAATTGTACAAATAAATAACTTCATTTATTGATTGAAGTTGGAAAAAGTGACTTGATTTGGAAGTAAAGGTAAGAATTATTTTTAAAATAAGTAAATATTTTTAGTTAAAAGTAAGAATAATGCTTGTTCAGTTTGAGCTCGAAAGCATTCTTAAATCTTATCTTATATGTTTAATGGCTAGAGCTTCCTATTACTCTGATATGAGTACTTGATAGAATATTCAAACATTTGCATTCTCTTCGCAGTTGTTGGAGTTCAACGAATCTAAAACCAGTACTAAGTCGGACGAAGCTGATGCTAAATCGAACAAGAAAGAAGAGTGAGGACCAATAGCTTGACAGAGAAGAAAATTACCAATTTGTTTACAAATCTTACTAGCTTGTGAGCCACATATTGTTGTACTAGATTCTGTGACTTAGCACCCCATGAAATTTTAGTTTCTTACAGCAATTTTAATTATTTTAGCAAAAACTCTACCATACTCTACAATTTTGACTTTCTTTACAGCCCTGGCTTGAAGCAATTGAAATTTGGAATCTCTCATCAATCTTGATAGCTGAACTAGCTTTCTGTTGCAGACTAATCTTATCATGAACTAAGAGAATAAAAATTCACATAATAGACCCTAAATTTAATGGGAATATGGGCCTAGAGCATGTTTGGCTAACGTTAAAAGGTACAACTTTTTTATTTTTTATTTTTGGAATTTTATCCTAAACCCTCCATTCCCGCCCCAAATGGGACTCTAGCAAAGGTAATGAAAGGTTTCACATTCATCAGTTAATTTATCTGCAACTACAAAGCTATGCAAAAAAGAGAGCAACATTTTTTATTTTTTTTTATTACTCGTAAAATAGTTTTCTTGACCTAAAATAAATTACATACAATAGTACGAGTGCATCTATCAAAAAGCGACAGCAAAGTCGGAATCAACCTTTAAAAACACAACCAAATACTGTCTAAATAAAATTTAAAATAAATTGTTTCTGTACAAAAAATATGAACTGCTAATTGCTAAATGCAACGGGCAAATCTAGTATTCTTTCTCGATAATTACGACGACCTTCCTGAGGTTACAATGTAGATAAACTTGTGCAATATACAAAGTTGCTGCACCTTTTAATTGACACGTCAGAGCCCAAGTACTCAATGACAGAGACTCAGGACTGCATATGATATTTTTTGCCTATCAATCCATGGAACTCGTTTCTGCACTTTCGTCGTCTTCACTAAAACTAGACGGGATCTCAGCCACAGACCTAAAGCATATAAACATATTTGCAGTGTCAGCAAACTATTGCTCCATTATGCAAACTATACAAATGAGTGTCATTCCAGGTAGGCAGGTAGAGTAGGCACAAAAAATTTCGAGCCAAAATACAAGGTGAACAAGTATTAATCTACACAGAAAAACATATATGTAACTAATGCTTAATCACCAGACGCCCATAATCTCTTAATTCAGTATAGGGTTGCATATAGGGCACTGGTGCTTTCTACTAAATGCAATCGAACGAGTTCTGTTCACCAACACTGGACTAAAGACCAAACGTCTAATGTTTTTGTATGCGTTGGTCAGTGGGATTCTAAAGGTCCATGCGGATGCATACCATTTGTGAAAATTGTGCGAATAGCCTTTGGTGAAAATATTATTCAGGCATGAATGCGAGGGGGAGCATTGAACACCAAATTTAAATATTGTGATATAGATTTTAGAAGAGTCATACCTCAAAAGCTAGCTGTTGAAGTTAGAAAGCCTAAATCTATATAAATCACACACAAAAGCCCATACTTTCGATGTGAGATTCATCTTGCAATGGGAACCATAACAATCCACCACGTTCCGACGTCGGACTGGCTTTGCACTAATCTTTCATTACTAACAATGCTATGTAGACGTTACCATCCGCGCCGCTCGATGGCAATTGAGAGACATGGTGCTTTCTTTGATACCATTGATATAGATCTTGGGAGAGCCTTACTTCAAAAGTTAGCTGTTGAAATTGGAGAACTCAAATCTATATAAACCACACATCGAAAGTTCATACTTCCGATGTGAGATTCAAGTCTCAAAACTTGCAATGGGAACTATAACACATTGCTATAATGTATCCCTTCTCTAAGTACTTGAGCTTTTAAATAAGGTGGTTCAATGGTTTCATGTAGCAATCAATGTCTCGACATCCTCTATTGGCTGTT
Source organism: Fraxinus anomala (assembly GCA_903798345.1). Lineage (NCBI taxonomy): Eukaryota > Viridiplantae > Streptophyta > Magnoliopsida > Lamiales > Oleaceae > Fraxinus > Fraxinus anomala. The sequence goes on from CAIGRN010047587.1 coordinate 9,785, forward strand.
TCTATTAATAGTTTGTTATTCCTACAGTGAACAGGTAAATGGCAGTGTCTTCTTCTTTTGGAGTTTTGCCAACTAATTAATGCTTGAAGTTTATTAGACTCTGCTTGAGCAAGGGAAGGGGTATCTTCCTATATGCGTATAAACACTCTTCACTGTATTTCCGTTTATCGAGAAATTGAATAAACCTACTTACCCGTCCATTTCTATATTTGAAGCAATAAAACGCTTCCCAAATTCATCATCAAATACAACAAAAAGGTGGGGTACATTCAGATCATAATATATGAACATTAAGATTTAACATTCTTAAAGAGATTGATCGGCATCTACAAATGTTGTTGAAGACAAAATAAATAATTAGCATCCGTTTGGCAAATTTATAAAATGATATATAAAAATGAAGTAGTGGGTCCCACAAAATGTGTAGATGATAATAAGTAGTAGTTATGAATGTGTGGTTGAAATTAATGCTCGACTTCGACTGAATTTATAAACCATGTATAAATTTCTCTCCAAATGGAGGCTTAGATATCTCCCATGTCTAAGAGCTTTAACTTTCTAACAAAGTGATTTAACAAGGTATCAGGGCTAACAAAAGTCAATAAGTCCTTAATTCGACTATCGCCGCCACCCATTTATGAAAATTGTCCACGTGCTAGGTCTTTGATGAAAAATGTATCCAACGTATATGTGAAGAAGCATGTTAAAACATAAATTAAATAATTAAATGGGTTCCCACTCTAACAACCTAAGCTTTCAGACATGGAGGTTCACCGAATGCATTGCTAGCTCTCTAATGTAGCCGTAGGCACCAACAAACACATTTCATCCCCTGGCTTTTCTTTCGTTACTTTTTCACGGAGAGAGAAACATGTCCGCATCAGCTGGAAGTGTAGTATTATTTATAGGGACACAATTAGATATACACGTAACACATATGTAGGATTCAACACATTTATATATCAGTTGAGGCTTAGAGAAAGGGCTAATCAGGGACAGAATTTAGGCACATAAAAATCTAAAAATGCAATAATGCTCCAAAAATCTTCAAACAAAAAGATTCAGCAGCCAAATTAAGGAAGTGTATTAGTTCAAACCTTGGGAGTTGATATGTGCATGGATGGGTATCTACCATGGACGGTTTCTTCCCATTCAGTTGCTGAGAAAATTGATCTCTAACTCTTTTTGAAGTCTACATGTACGAAAAGAAATTTAAACAATTAATGAAAATAGAACCACTGTAAGAAACGAAAAGGGTTGACATGAGCACAAATCTTACACTCGTTTCCTTCTTCAAGGGAATTTGTACTCCAGCAGGCTCACAAATTGCATTCACCACCCTCTCTCTATAAACTTTGGCATCCTATACATCATTGTCAAATAACAATGCATCAGCAGAAGAACCACAAACTGCACAAAAATTGGCAGGAATGTGCAATTTAAGATTATACCATTATCGTTCTTCTGGGCATTCCTTTGTCTTCTGAAGTGTGATATTCGTTTCCCTTAATAGACAAATTTGAAGGCAGGTATTCAATGTTTCCTCCACGGGAAACCTTTGGGCCTACATCATTATACTTATTAAACAAGGGCTCAGTCCATTCCCCCCTCACTTTCCCACCATAGATTTGCAGATTAGGATGACAAGAAACAGATTCCATTCTCATCACTTCAACACTGTGTTGAGGCCCCATTCGGTAACTGTCCCTACTTTCATAGCCTGGCATATATCTTCTAGAACCTTCAGGCAAATGCACTGACGAGTTAATCCTAGGATCCGAGTTACTAGTCTTCGTCTTGAACTTCCGCTGGAGGTAACTTCCAGAAATTTCTGGCCCATGTGCCATTTTATAATTTGTTCCATCCACGTCAGAGTTATGAGAGCCGGTGTATTTGTACTCATATCCCTGTTGCCCATTTAAATGAAAGAAAACAAAACAAATCATATAAAATCAAATAGCTGACATTTTCTAAACGAGTGAAAAATATGTCCACCAAAATAACTTGCCTCGCTGAAATTATGATACTTCTGGATTTTTGAAACATCAGGAATGGACCGCAGAACACGTCCAGCATAATAAGGTTCTGGCAAGTATACAGATTAGAAACAAGTAATATTCAGAAAACGGATGAATAAGAAAGAAAAAAAATGGAGTGGTCAGATGGATATTTTTTGAAGCACATTTATGTAAAGAGAATGAGTAAATAAAATATTTCTACATGCAAGATATACAGAATAACTGAGAGGGACATAGATACACTTGGAAATTCACTATGTTAATAGAAATGGTGGAGTGCAAATATTCTTAACTCAGAGAACGATGGCAACTAAGAGCTACAAGCAATTACGGTAAAATGGCAAAAATCTGTGTCACAGGCTGAGATTAAAGAGTAGAATCTGGGTTAGTGGCTCAAAACTTGTGTTTAGACATTAAGTAAAATTACCCAAAAATAAGCAAGACGAAAGCGGCAACTAAAAAGCAAACACTCATAAAAGGGGCAAAAGTCGTATGATGACACACAAGTTCTGAAAAATAGAGATTTGATAACAAGCATAATCCATACCAAGCAAGAACATCTGAAGTAACGTGCAGAATGTAGATTATTTCCACTGCGTTGGAAACGTTTTAGCAAGAGAAATCATTTTCTCTTTATACTCTTGTTTATTACCTCCCAATGAACATTGCTAATTTATTGCAGCGTTCTTGTTGCCACATACACACATTATAAGTCATCCGATTTGTCTAAACATGTTATGCATTCTATACAGAATTATCAATATTTTCTGCTGAACTCCCATAGAATGGTGGACTCCAGATGCTTCCCTGAACATAAGAAATACATCTTCTCACCAGCAATTCCATTATATACTGGCTATATTTTCCATCTAGTGTGCTTATTTTCATTCTTTTCAATAGCCATTAATCTAAAGCATCAGAGGTGCAAAAATCATGTGCCCTCTGACGTCTTCTTGAATAACCAAATTTGAATTGAACAAGACACCACACTACATAAAGCAAACAGAGATAAACAAATTGATATAAATATTCAAGCATAGATATTTGTGTGAGTTCACAAAATAAAAATACACCTACATGGTTATATACTAAAGTTAGATCATTGTAATAGAGAATGATGTAACGGGCAGAAAAGATTTACCATTATTTTGTTCCTGCTCTGAAGATTCAAATGCACCAGGGGGAAGTGGATCAAATTCAATTGCAAGTGACGGACCATCTTCCCGGTAATGACTTCCCAGCTGCTTTTTTACAGCAGTAATAGCAGAGTTTTCAGCCTGACCTTTCACTTTCAAATAACCTGATGGGCCAGACCTAATTTTAACACCCTTTGTATCCCCAGGAAACTTTGGTGTCAGGTATTTTGAGCTTTCCATATCAGAGAAGTCACCATTATGATGGGAAGACATATTGCGTAATAATGAACTACCTCCTGATGATGCATCATTTATACGATTATAGTTACTGGTATAGTGATTACCAGGCTCATATGTAAGGTTGGCAGCAGAAAGTTCTTGGCCGACTAACCTTTCACTTTCAACTTCCTTGGTGTCAAAATTTCTATCTTCTCCCTGTTTTGTGCTACCACAGGAATCTTGCTTAAATCCACTGCCATGATCCTGTATAATCCCACTTGAACGATCTTGTCTCCCAATTGCAGATGGTTCCCCATTCAATAATCTCTTGTCCTTCAACCTTCTGTGGCAAAACCATCCAGAAACTTGCTTTTCTGACAGTCCTAATGACTCTGCAAGTTGTGATTTCAACAATTCTGTAGGATATTTGTGTTCTGAGAAGAAGGACAAGTTCTTCTTAACAATTGGTTATGAGGATAATACATTAATGGGACAGCATATGGAGAGGCATGATATGCAGCAAGAGAAAGTTTACCATCATAAAATTTTTCCAAAGCATCAACCTGAGCACGTGTTTTCACTGTCCTTTTCTTGCTTTTCTCGAGAAGAGCTTTATCATCTTGTGAACGCGCCTTACATGCTCCTAAACGAGTAACAGGAAACAAACATATACTAAATATCTGAGATGATAAGCTAAATGCACATTAAAGTAAGTGTGCACAATGACGACCAATTTAAGTACCCAATGGTTTCTGAGTTGAACTTATGATATACACAGTACTTGGACCAACGCCCCTTACTCATGCTCAAATAAACAATTAAAAACCTTATTCCGTGAGGTTGGATCCGTATTAGACTAGATTGCAAGAATCAAATCAACAAAATGGCATTATTGTATCACGGAGGAAACTTAGCTTAAAATTTCTCTGTTTCTCCATTTTCAAGCAGAAATAATACAGAAAGTTTATTAAGGTGCTTGAGAAGAGACATTCATTGTGCACATAAATGTCACTGATATTACTTAATTTTCCGGTTTCAGATACACATAAATACCCTTCAAAACAACATACTATTTAAGTTGTTATATAACATCAGGAAATCATGACCTTGGAACTGTAGCACATTTCACATCTTTAAAAGCACATTAATGTATTCTTAAGTAAACAAGGACATCTCTTAATGTCCATCTGTTTTTGGTATTTCATATTATTCACATCATATCTCTTAGCTTCAAAGGTAATACTAATGTGTTAATCAAAATTCAGCTCATCTAATCAACAGAGGACTTACTGTCAACAAAATCTTTCAGTATTTTTCTCAAGAACTTAAAACAAGTTTTCTGACACGAAAGTTAACTACAGAACTAATATCAATCCACACTTTTAAAATTTTTTATAAAACATCCCTATGGCAGTGTCTTCAAAGTCATTAGACTCAGAAATCAAATGCATCATATCTTCCTTGTATCCACAAAGTAAACTACCAAAAATTAATAAGAAAAATAGGCCTCCATGCATTAAGTTAAAGCAATGTCGACGTTTGAACATCTGCCAGTCGGATAAGATGAAAGAACCACACAGTACAACCTTGTGAAAATGCTTTGAGAATGATGATTCAAGAACAGTTTCCTGACCACGAACAAAGGTACAATTGAAGAACCAGAATATACATCTTTCTTAAGGTTGTTCCTTGTGCCTCAAAGATTATACTTTGCCCTCAACTACCAGTGGCTTCAATGTCCATTCTTAGACACGCTCTCATGAAAAATGTGATATACCAATTACCACGCACTGAGTGTGTGTACAAATTCAATCAAACCGTGCGTTTACATAAAATCATAGTGAACCCCAAATGAAAAGCGAATAACAAATAAAAACGAAAACCCAGAAAATAAAACCCAAGCCCAGGGTAGTTTCTCACAGAAAAGCAAATGAAAACTGTCAATATACCAAAAACCCCCAAATCCGGTATTTCCGAGAAACCCCTCATTGCATCAAACCAATTGAAATCAAAATGCAAATAAAAATGTATATATCAGTCGTGATCTGAAACAAGATGAATTGAATAAAAAAAGAAGAAGAAGAAATCCATACCTTCTTCCATGAGTCTTCTTTGATTTTTCTTCTCCCTCGTTACTCGTTGCTTCTCTATTGACCCATCAACATTTCATTAGGCGGAGAATTCAATAAACAACAGAGATAAAGAAACAAACAAACAATGTTTCTGGGTTACACGAGTATTTTAGTCTGAATAGAAGACTGGTTTAAGGATTTATTATTTTCTTGTTGGAAGAAAAGTTGGAGGAAATAAAAAGTTTTTTCTACCCTCGGTTGTTGTTAGTCCTTACTTTTGATTTCTGAATTCATGCCTGGAATTTACAGTTAAATCACTTTTTTGTTTTCATTAATTAATGTGGGATATTAATGGTCGTCTTCTTCTTCATTAATCTTAACAATTCCCCATTGATTTTGTTAATTACTGCTGAAGATTTTGAAGCGCGTTCAGAACGGTTTTGACTCGAAAAAACAATCAAATTTGATGCATTCCTTTAATTATTACAATTACCCATAGAATAATCTCCTGTATCTTTCGCATCTACAGCTGTTGATGGGATTTAACTTGCAGCTTAAGATCAGAAAGCGTGCTAGTTCAAAGTTATATTCCTCTGCGTAAATCTCTATTTGACTCGCAGTCCCACTTTTAATTTTACCCTTTTTTTTCGTTTCACACGTAAATCTAAAAAAAAAAATTCATCTTTTTCAATTACACATTTTTCAAAAAAATTATTATTTTTCTCATTAAAATGTGAAATAATGTAACACAAACAGAGGCTAAGTCCCTCACCTCTCTAAAATATTAAAAATGGACCTTGTGATATAAAAATCTATAAAGCTAATTGTACAAAGGATAATCTGCCCCGGTTTGAACAGTGCCAAGGTGGTCCTGTTCGAGTAGCACAACCCTTGTACAAATATGATCGACAACAATGTGTTGTCAAAATTCGAGCATTTGATGTAAAAAAAAAAAAATTTTAATTGATGAATGTGATTTTACCAAGTAAGATGTCGTCAAACAACGTTGTCGACAAAGATTGTACATGTATCATGATTATATAAAAATTGGCATTTTAAAGTACTTTCCTAATAATGCTATATAGCATTCTATTCTAGATGGCATTGGATCAACGACTTCATTTTCTAATTAATTAAAATATACCCTGTTGATGAAGCATTGAACACCATCGATCTAATACTAAGCATCTGCAGTAAGAGAAATTCGAATCACTAACGCCGTGATTTTAAGTGAATTTTGGAACCCTCATAAAGTGTTGTAATCCTTTTAGTATTGACGAGGGGTGATTAAGAAGGCTCAATAGATATGGCCACGGGCACCCAAGATTTTAAAGGTAGGAGAATCAAGGGAGATAAAGACAAAGGTAATCGATTGAAAGTAAGTGCAACCAACTTATTCGTCTAGTGATTTTGATTTTTAGAATGGTAGGATCGAATTAGGTTAATGTAATTCAACCACGGCGAACGCCAAGATTACCTTTTGACATTTGGATTGAAATATCTCAAAGTAGAAAAGACGTTGCTTATGAAAGTCGAACAAGTATAAAAGTTTAGAATAAAAGACAGTGAGTTTGAAACTTTGGAATAAAAAATACAACAATAATATGGTAGTTTAATCTTTTTTATATTTTTTTTTAAGACGAAATTGATGCTAATAGTACCAAAGAATTGGCAATTCTCTTGCATTAATATTGACCACCTCAATTATTGATGTTTGTGAACTTTCAAAGTCACTTGCGGACCCATAACTTTTGAGATTTTTTTTTGTTTTATAAAGTCGATATCGATTGAAATTTTAATTTTATTTTTATTTTTAATTTAAATTAAAGTTAACAATTAATTTTAATAATATATTTCATTGAATTCATAACTGTTTAACTTTTATTAAAATTTACTAAAAATTTGATTTTAATCTCCACCAAACAGGGGCAAAATTACAATAAATTTGAATTTCGATAACATCCTAATTTTAAAAATTCTCCAATGCTCGTACGCTAATCGAATTTACAAATTATTTATGTCATCTCAAAGCTTAATTCGATAACTATATTATGGGCATATCGAATAGTCCAAACAGATATCGAAAATAATTAAAAATACGTTAAACGTGAGTTTTAAAGAAAAACGTCTAACTCGCATTTTTTAAAAAAAAAAATCAATTATTTCATTAGCATTTATTATTTTTGCGATACAAATTTCTTAATATAATTTTCATCATTTTATTAGAAAATTTTATATAGAATACGATATCAAAAATTTTCGAAATTTTACATCCGAAAAAGTTATATATCATATAAATTTTCGGATGCAAAATTACATGGGGTATGATATTTTTGGACGTATNATTTTATTAGAAAATTTTATATAGAATACGATATCAAAAATTTTCGAAATTTTACATCCGAAAAAGTTATATATCATATAAATTTTCGGATGCAAAATTACATGGGGTATGATATTTTTGGACGTATATTTTCTATTGTAAAATTTCTTCCAACTTTTTTGCAAGTTCGATTGTGCCCCCTAACTTTAAAGTTCTGCGTCCGTCCCTGTTCAATGTATCGACATTGCCCTCTTAATTCACTGTCGAGATCGAGCAATGTTTAATCAATAAGTTATTATAATTAGACTACTTGTGATTTGGTACGACTTGTAAAATTTGTAGTTAAAGTATTTCTCGAAAAATATCATACATAATAGTGCGCACGATCTCTTAGCAATATCTTTTCAATTTTCAAATATCACTTTCTAATTATAATGAAACTACAAAATACGAGAATAACGACGAATGAAACAATACTTTGTATTTATAGTGTAGGTTTGTATAACTTTTCTCTCTTTAATTTATTTACTTAAATTTTCTTATAATATTTTCTCTGTCCAATTTATTTCCTCTTGGTCCTCCCCATTATTCTCTTCTTCTCGAATCTTCCACTCTGAAGAGCCAAAAAATCCAAGAAACAAAAGAAGAAAAGAAGTGGAAACCAAACCGTTACCGTATATCTCTCGTTTGTTTTCCTTTTTGTGCCTTTTTCTCTTGTCAATGGCCCAAGTTTGCCGTGTCTACTTTTGTCTATGATAACAAGATTTTGACGTTCTTTAAATCTTATTTTGCTAACCCCTTCGTGATTCTCACGTTACTTTGATCAATGGAAAGTCGGACTCTACCCTTAATATGTCATGCTTTTTTTCTAGTCAATGGCCCAAGTTTGTCGGGTCTACTTTTGTTTCTAATGGTTCGATTTAATGTTCTTCGGGTCTCGTATATACTTTATTTTTCGTATTAATGAAATTTAAAGATTTTTGTTGATTTTATTAAACAAGAACCATCGAGTATTATTGTATAACAAGAATCAAACCCTTACTCAGACAATCCAAAACCAAAAAATTTTAAGGACAATTCCATTTATACCGAAAATGTTACGTCCTCTCACATACGTGCGGGGCCCGCATAAATAAAAAATTCTCAAATGTATGGTCCTCACACCCTATTATGAGTGTAGGTAAAATATTATGTAAAAAAAGTGAATGTACATGTAGTATTGTCCAAATTTTAATCCGTTTAAACCTTTTTTAAAGCGAGGGTCTTCATAAATGTCACTATATTTAAATTAAAGGTACTTGTCAAATATCTAGAACTTGGGCTCTCTTCACATCTCCTCTCATTTCCAGTTTCATGGTTGAATAGAATTTGAAAGTACAATCAAGAAAAGAGAAAAACATATATAAATTCCTCCAATCAGTTATTATTTCTTACTATACTCAAATTAATTGTTACAATGATCTTTCTTAATAATATAATATTACCTCAAAAGAGAGTGCTGGGTACGAAGTATTGAATGTAATCATTGGTAAATTTTAATTTCTTCAATATTTCTTAGTAAGTGTTTGAATAAAATTAAAAGTCACTAAAATTGTATCGTGATATAAACAAGTGGAGATAAGTGGACAGTAATTTTTGTATTCTACGAAATATTTGATTAAAATTAATATTTGACTTTAAATTTTTAAAAGTAAATTACAAGTTACTTTTAACATTATCCGTAGGCTCTAGAGCATGTGGTTTAACTTGTTAGTCCGTCTTTTAATGAACTAAAAGCTTTCTTTTTTTTTTTGTCAAACTTACTTGAAAATTAAAGATGAACAAGAAATTTTTCATGCAATTTGCCCGAGGTCCGTTTGAGAGCCATTAATTTCTTGTAGTATATTATAGAATAGTAGATTATGAAGAATGTGTGGTTAAAAATTAAGGAAATTTTATTAGATTATGTGTCGAATATTTTATTTTATGAATATATGATGGAGAATAATATTGTAGTAAATAATTTAAAATTTTAAAGGAAGTCGAATAGCAACTGAATGTTCAGTCGAAGACCAAGTGCCTACAATGTTGACCAAGTAACTACGATGCCAAAAGTAGGATTTTCCACTATCCCTTTCCAAAGCAAATCTTTAGAATTCACATGCCACGTGTATGAGCCGGGAAAAAAGAGAAAAAAAAGTTGAGGACCACAAAAATAAGATGATTAGTTTTGTGGCAATGGTAGCTGGGCATTGCTGATAAGCACATGATCCCACTAGATGATGTGAAAAATGGGACCAGTTGTTCGATGAAGGGATCATGATTTTGATCTGTGGTTCATTCTTCTTTTTCATAAAGTGCATAGCTCATGGTGTTGGTCATTATTTATAAGGCATTTTTGATATATTTAAATTACGTTACGCGCTTGATTATTATATAATATATTCTTTTTCTTTCAAAGAATGACAACCCAATTTGTTAGGGAATGATGCGAATTTCGTACCATTTGAACAATCACTTCATAACGACACCATTTTTAAGCACTCATTTGGCAAATTAATAAATTGTTTATAAAGAAAAATAGTAGCGGGTACCAAGAAATATGTAAAATAATAATGAGTGATATTACAAACCAGTGATTAAAATTAATGCTTGACCTTGATTGAGTTTTATAATCCATTAATAAATTTCTTTCAAATGGAAGTATAGCTTGAAATATTGATCAATTTTTCGACTAGTGAAATACGACTTCAATTCTTTGTTCGAAAAGTGTTTATAAGCAATTTAAATTTATAAATAGGTAAAAATGAGTAGTGAATAAGTGAGTTATATACGTGAATTTTACGAAATGTATGGATAAAAAGTTATTTAACCGATTATATACTTTGGTAGCTTTCTTGTAGTGTTTGCTATTATGCTTTGTGAATTGATTTGTTTCAACACTGTTTTCGGTACTTGTAAAGCATTTGATAATGGTACTCTAAAAATTTACAATGAAAAAGTATTTCAAAGTGCTTATGAGCATATGTTTTAAGAAAACAAATTATTATTTTAAATGTAAAAAGAAAATTCAAACGATTATTTTTGCTTTTATCACTGTTTGGCTGACTTAAAAATTCTCGAGAACTTTTTACCGACGAAAAATATTCTGGTTTTTTTAAGGTGGTGTATTCGCTTGGGACTTTTAAATTTTTTTTTGGAATTTAAAAGAGGTATTCAATGTAAACTTTTTGATATTTTCTAAAAGTATTGATGTATTCAATCGAGATTTTTATAAACTTTTAAAAGGTCTTTAAAAGTCACGATGTATCAAATTAAATTTTTTAAAAAAAATTTCTATAAATCTTGTGGTATTCAAATTGTCAATCATTTTTAAAAACTTTTATCTACTCACATTTAAGCAAAAAGTACAAAAATAAAATCTCAAAATTTATCTCTCATTCATCCCAATATTTTGAGAGACTTTCACAAAAAATAATAATAATAATTAAATTAATGTGTATTTTTTATTTCTACAATACTTCTCTTTCATTTTCTTCTACGGACATTAGGGCTATAATTTAAAAATTATTTTTTTCACAGATTATATTTGTTTTTGTTTTTTTCTTTTTCTTTCTCTCTCCCTCTTTTATTGTTTATCTTCATTTTCTATGAAATAATTTATTGCAACTAAAGATTTTAAAGTTTTTTTTCTTTCTTCATCCATTTTTTTAATGAAAAAATCTAGACTCAGAATAATAGACCAAGGGCTAGACTCAGAAGAAATATAATCACATTGACCCGATGAATCGATGTAATGAATGTTAAAAGACTAAAATAGGCTAAAGTCGAGGGTCGAATTGACGCTCAGTGGAGAACTTGAATTTGAGAGTAGTCCACAATAGAACCTGGTTATTGGTACGAATGATGACCCTTGCTTGATGGATAAGAATGAGCTCGTTGACATTGATTTGCCCGTAAAAGATAGACGTAGAATAACTAAGTGCTGCACGATTTGTTATGTGATATTAGGTACTATATCACCATTTGTCCATCCCTAACAACATTTGTCCACTACTGAAATTTAGTTATATATTTTCAAAGGAAAATCAAGCTAACAACGCCCAATTCTATAATTGAACTCTACCATCCAACAAAAAATAACCTTTTATTTTCCCACAAAATATGTCGTAGGGACGACCCTCAACCAACTGGTCCAACTCCTTGACGGAACTTATAAAACGATCCACTCCTACCCAGATAGTGGAATGCCTTTGTTTGGGTGGTGAAGTCTTGGACCTTTATCTTTAACCTACAATAATATTTTTGTTAATCATTTGGATATCCAATAAAATTACGTGATTAAATGATTGAAAAAACCAAATAGAGACAAACTGTAATACTTTCTTTCATTTTTTTTTCTCTTTGGATAAGTTATATAAGCATAGCCATCCACTCATTTAGTTCGGGTCCTATTTAACGATGTTTATCGATTAAGTAATACTTATTTAAAGTTGGATTGAACAACGAAATTATCAAATCGTAAAATCGAACCGAATCTACTTTTTCGAAATCATTGGTTTGGGCCCACGTGGATCTTCAATATTTTGGTTTTGAATCGAACCAAACCATTTTGAAGTGATTTGGTTTAGATTTCAATCTTTGCAAATTGTTTCAAACCGCTAAACCATTTACAAAAAAATTAAAAATAAATTAATTTAAATTTTATCCAATTCGATTAAATTTAAACACATCACAGTTAAAAAAATACATTCATATTAGCATAACTTAATTAAACTCAATACCTAAATAGACAATTATTTATTCCAATTAATAAATTAATCATAATTAAATACTCATCGATCATCACAATTGTGAAAGTAAAATCCTCAAATTGGGTGCAATGCTAAACAACCGTTGATGAAAAATTTCATCGACACCCTTTACAATTGAGTAAAAAATTAAATTTAGATTATAATTCAAACGCACGCATTTCTTTTCTTTATACTAATAATTTATCGAATTTTGGCTAAATTTCCAAGTTGGTTTATCCAAAAAAAATTATTTTTAATATTTGTTTGCTATATTTTATTGGTCTTTGTGTTGTTTTGTTCTAATTTGCTTCATGCTCCTTAAATTTTTCGTGGACAACATTTTTTTTATTCATTTGTATCCAATTTCCTGGTCAAGTCACTCAATTAATTATTAATATTTTAACTCAGTTCCATATTTTACTTTAATTGCTAGAGTGATTTGGTAGGTTACTTAAATGGTTGTTTTGAAGATTTGACCAACGAGCTTTTCGATAATTACTTTAGTGGAAATTGAATGTAAATAAGTATAAAATTGTCCCTCAAATTTCCAAAGATGTGTTAACTATTCAAACATCAATAATTATTTCTGAGTCTGCATTTCCTAATAGTGTCGAATTCTTAATTATTTTTGAAGTTCGTTAAGTTCAAATATGATTGATGCGATGATGTGCCATAAAAATGGTTGCATAGTACAAAAAATTTATAGTGATTCGTTAATATTTGGATGATGTAAAAGCATTTGATGATTTACAAAATGTTATATAAAGTATTATCTTACCTGGTCTTTTTATTCATTTTCTTTTATTAATTGTTTCATAGCATTTAATTATAATTAATGAATTTATGTACTATATTATTTTTATGGCGATAATGAATAATGTGTTACAATTGCAGATGTTGTGCCAATTAGTTTCAACTAAAATGTTAAAATATTTCTATTTTGTTGTTGCATTATAATTATAGAACTTTGGTCTGAAATATTTTTAATGATACTATTTATATTTTAACGTAAAATTTTAAGTTAATAATCACCTGCTTGATGGTCATTATTGTATAAAAATTATGTTTTAAACAATGATTTTTGGGTTACGTGTAAAATATTTTATTGTGTGAATGTATGTTGAAAATAAGTGTGAAAAATGAATTTTTTATTTTAAAAGGAGTCAAACATGGGGTAATTATAATTTTTATTCGACATATGATATTTTTTCTTTGTTGGTTTTAAAACGAATCAAATAGAAAAAGTGGTTTGATTTAAAAATTGAAGAGGTATGGAAAAATTTCAAGCAGCTTTAAGTGGCTTTGTTTGAAAATGTGACACAAACCGTCCAAATCAAACCCTATTCATCCTTAAGTTAAAGCGTGTTATATTTAATCTTTTAAATCTTTTATTATAATAAAAAAAATCGTTTTAAACCGTGGTTGTCTAGTTAAATAATATCAATTTTTTCTAAAATGTTCTGCAAAATAAATAATGAAATACTCGACCTATATCATAATAAAATTAAATTCTTCGTGACTACTTCGTTGTTTAATATTTTAATATTTAATATTTTAAATTTGGTGATTGAATATAACATTTCTAGTCGGAAATATTAGTAGA
>CAIGRN010047593.1:0-33322 GCA_903798345.1 Fraxinus anomala
CGGCCTTAAGAGATTCAATCTCCTCTTTTTGTGCCTCGGTAAGTATCCTGAGTTCGACTTTTTCCTTGTTGGCCCTCTCCAAAGCCTCTGAGGCAATCCTCTAATCTTTATTAGACTGGTCGATTCGCTTCGTAAGCTAAGCCACTTGGGAAACTGACTCGTCAAGTTCATTTTTCAACTGATTTACTTGTATTTCAGCAGAGTCAACCTTCACCTTGGCCTCAGTCCTTTTCTCCTCGGCCTCTTTCTTAGCCCTCCTCGCCTTTTCTTCCCATTTGTCCAAGGCCTCAATCCTTTGCTCCTACTCTTCATTTTTCTTACGGAGGCCCCGGACTAAATCCTCTGCCGTCATGCCAATACTTAAAGCTCTGGCCACGCAGGCGTTATTGGAGGCCAAGATATCCTCCACCTCGTAGGAGGCGATGTGATTTTGCCAGTTCTCGATCCAATATTTGTTGTGACCTCGGGCGTCAGAAGCAATCTCCATACATAACATTTCCAATATTGCCTCGGGGAGGTCATCCTTCTTGCTCATTAGAAAATCAGTCGCCTTAGCGTAAGGTGGAACGCTACAGACTCCTTCAGCCTTTTCCGGGCTGGTTCTACAGCTGGGACACAGGAGATGGGCATGGCAGCCTCTGTAGCTCTGGAGGAGGCTGCTATGGTCACTTTGGCCGAAATAGGTGGAGGTGGAGGTGGAGGCCTGGCCACTGTGGCCGACGACGAAAAAGTCCCAGTTGGGCCAGACCTTTTCCTCTTGACGAGGGAGGCGCTTTCCTCCACTTCGTCCCCTTCGAGAGGCTGTTGGGTTTTACTTATAGAGCTCAGCTTTTCAGCCTATGTCTTGTAAGCAGCTAAACTGGTTTTCAGAATTTTCTCTTCAGCCACACTTCGGTGGATGGTGGCGAAATCAAGCATCAGAGGCTTCTTCTTCAAGAAATTGTCTGCAAGAAGGAAACAGTTAGCATATTTCGGGTATACTCAAATATGCACCAACCAAACTAAAAAATAGAGCTTACCTTAGGTCACCATTTGTCCGTGTAGAGTGAAGCTATAATTCTTGTCAATCAGCTCACCGTAGCTCTGGTCTTTGAAAGGCTGCTGGTAGATGTGACTGATGATGTCCCAGTCCTCCTCAAAATCTCAAGCCTCGACAACGAACCTGCAAGCAAGGAAGATATTAAACTACATGAATTCACACAAACGATAAACGGCTAGGCGAAAGAACTTACTGGTGAAGGAATAGGTCGTTGGAACTATAAGAGGAGCCATGGGGTTGCACTCCATGGTATCCCACCTCCCCGATACCCAAACCACGATTTCATCCATTCCTTAATCGAAGAGGGCGACCCCACCACGAATGGGGAGTGGAATCCCCAAGGAGTTATGTAATACCACCCCTTACTTTTCTCACCCCAACCACGCTCTTGGGAGAGTAGACGGCGTGGAACACGCTAAAGGGCATGTCTACGCCCGAGCTGGCCCGACACCATTACATCAATGACCCAACCATCTGCGGCCAAGAGTTCGGATAGAGTTGGGTCGGAGCCAGCCCATAAGAACAGAGAACTAACCTAAAAAAGGAATGGAAGGGAAGCCTAAGGCCTTCTTTTAGCAGGTTTTCACTTATGGCTACACAGCCCGACCTGGGGTAGCATGCCCTTTCATCAGAGCGGGGAATGATCATTTCTATGTTACTAGGGATCCTAAAGACCTCTCTACACCTAGAAATTTTTTCGGGGGTGATGGTTGAAGCATATTCAAAAGCTCCCCATTTAATGGAAGTGTCTATGGAAAGGGTGGGCAATCTCCAGATATTCTCCCCCGACCTAATGGTCCTACCATTTCGACCGAAGAGATGACGATTGGCTCCCTCACACCCAAACTCCCCACACTTCGCCCATCCTTACTCAGAGACATTTTCAGAGAGCTTTCAGTGGCCATCAAGAGCTTTGAAAACTAGAAA
The DNA here is from genome assembly GCA_903798345.1 of Fraxinus anomala. Lineage (NCBI taxonomy): Eukaryota > Viridiplantae > Streptophyta > Magnoliopsida > Lamiales > Oleaceae > Fraxinus > Fraxinus anomala. The sequence continues at coordinate 1,967 of CAIGRN010047593.1, forward strand.
AAGAAGGGAATAAAGTAAGAAGAGTTTACCTAGGGATTTTGGTTTGAAAGAAAAAAGTCATCGGAGTTCTCAAAGGAGTCGCCGGAGTATCAGGATTTTGTTCACCGGAAAAATAGAAAATTCAAAGTGAGTTACAAGGAGAAATCACAAAGTAAAGTTGTAAAGGAAGGAGTCTGGGCATTCTATAGGCGTCCCAAGCTCACCCCAACCGTTAGATCATTGCTGATTGCATCCTGACCCCAAACCCACAATTCATCATAACCGTTGAAACCAAAAGTCACACAAGCAGATGACTCTGATGGAGTGGCGTAATTCAGGTGCCAGCCCAAGTGCATCGCCTTGAGCTCTCCCAGCCGTTGCCATGATTACCATTTATGGCCTTGGGGACGTGTGTTGGAAGCAAGCAACGCCCACAAAAGCTGCTTTGGGAAGGCACGAGAATTGTCAAATCATTAGCACATGACCCAAGGTTGTCTCATCAGCCCTCACTTCATCTTGCAGCCAACACTTCGCTTTGCAACAACTTTCCCTAATGTTGCCAACACTTATCACTTTGCAACGACTTTTCTCAAAATTGCCACCAACACTTATCACTTCGTCATTCAGCCAGGACTTCGCTTTGCAACCACTTTCCCCAAAGTTGCCTTTCCCTAAAGTTGTCAACACTTATCACTTCGTCCTTCAGCTAAGACTTCGCTTTGCAACAACTTTCCCTAAAGTTGCCAACACTTATCACTTCGTCCTTCAACCAGGACTTCGCTTTGCCACAACTTTTCCCAGTCACTAGTCGTTTCGTCCTTCCATTGGGACTTTTCTCCTACATACCTTTTCGTCTCATCTACAATTAACACGAACACCCCGTAGAACGAAAATATAACCGCCTCTACAAAGTCCGTGCATCATGTAAATATCCATACACAGACTTGAGGGACTGTTGTGACAGGCCCTTTGAGGCCCTCCACCTTGTCCATCCACCTCGTCTACCACGTGTTGAATGAATTGATATGATGTCGCCACGTGGTCGACGAACTAAATCCATGTGGACGAACTGAAACCAAGTGGACAGACTGAAACACTATCGCTCCACCTCGTAGAAGAACTGAATTCAACCGCCATTCACGGTGGATGTAAAGGCCCGCACTCCGCATTCATTACCCTTCACAATCTGCCTCGCCACACCTCTGCCAAGATCTTTTGTGAGATTTATCCAAAGTCAAGTCCATGACTGATTGATGGAACATGTGGCAGGCTACAAAAGATCAACTCAATTGCTATGTCACAATTTATTTAATGCCCACCAGCCTATGCATTCTAGTCTTTTAACTCTAAAAAGCATTTCGATATATTTACACACATTCTCAACCATGCCCCGAAGACTACTACTTCACCGTCTGGCATCATTTCCCAGTTGACTGAAACACTGATTTCATCGTCGGAGTGCTCGCGATCGCCTCCACCCCCATTGAAAAAGGTCACGAGTGACTAACAGTGTATTACTGCATGCAAAAAGGATCTTACGTGTAGTATTATTCTGTTGACCACGTGTCAGAGTCATTTTTCGAAGTCAACATAGACCATAGTAGATCAACTTTAACTCTATAGGAATGCCAAAGTACATTTCCATGCCAAGAGCTGGATAGCTAGTAGTACTTCTTGTTCTCGTCATTCCTCTTAGTCGAATAGCAACAACTGCCTAGCTGCTTCTGGTACATTATGGATAACATTGTGTGATGTGTGAAAAACTGTTTCATTGATTTGAATAAGTATTGTTAAAATCAATGGTTCAAAGTGTTGCCACGTCAAACAATGTAATTCATGATGTCAAACTTGATGTACATGTAGCACAAGTGTTACTTTTTTACCTAAATGATGTGTAACTGTATTGTCGACGGTTTGGGGATTGTTCGTTTAATTTCTTCTAGAACAATCTTTTAATTGCAATATAATAACATGAAATTGTAGTTGATATAGATATGATTAATCATGACATGATTTTGATGATAATGAAAACTAATTTATTTATTTAACAGAAAAGAAAGGTACAAAAAGAGTTTTAAAAACTCTATTGTCACTAAAAAAAAGTGTGTGCAAAAGTCATTTTCCTTTCATTGCTAATTAGTAGTAACGTAAACAGAATGTATTAAAGAGATCTTCAAAATTAAAGGATATGCCTATTTCTTGAAAGGAAATCCATAATCGTCTGAGAGAAGACGTTGTGTGTGGTGATCAGTTAATCCAAAGAATGAGTTTTTCTACTTCAAAATCTGAATCCCTCGTGATCAGATAAGGTGAAATTCGGGAGATATATATATATATATATTTTTTTTTTATTATTATTATTTTTTTTTTCAAATTTCTCTAAGAATGGTGCATTTCAAACGATTTTGATTGATTTAAAAATTTTAAATAATATTTTACGCTGCTTTATGCCTAAATCTCGCATAACCCGAAGTTTGGCCTCCACGTCTCATTAGGCTTCATACTTTTTAGAAGATTGCCTAAAGTACACATATTACTACATCAATCTCATAAAATAAACTTGATTTCTTTCTTTCTTTCTTTCTTTCTTTTTCTCCCTAATTACGAGCAAAGTTGACAAAACATTTAGGATTCGTTTGATTGCAAATGTAGACTTTGCCTAAAATCTGTTTTACTGAGAATTGTGTTTGATTTGTATGATTTTCCACCTGAAAAATGTTGAAAGTTTGATATCCGTTTGACTTTATTTTTCATGAAAATTGTCTATTAAACTGATAATTTTTTTTATCATTGAGTCTAGAATTTATTCCAATTGCCAAAAAATAAATAAATAAATTATCATACTGAATACCATTCGTTTGGCTTTGTTTTGCATAAAAATTGTCAATAAAAGTGATAATTTTTTTTTTACCATTGTATTTATAATTTTTTCTTGCCAAAAAAAAAATAGAAGCAAGTTGGAAAATCATTTCCCACACAAACTATGGGAAAATGAATTCCACAAAAACCAAGAAATTGTGCACATGTGAGTGAAAACCAAGAAAAACAATTTTAGGAAAAACTTTGCAATCAAACAAGCCAAAACTTGGAAAATGGAAAACAAGTTCTTACTTCCATGGAAATTTTTCCATATCAAACAGGGCATTAATAATGTTATGTATGGTTAATCAACAGTAATCACTTTATATCTATGTAAACAAAATATGTAATTTTATTGTTTTCCTGTAGGCCGCTCTCTGCCAATTCAGCTCTATCGCTATCGACCTTCATATCTGATATGCCAACGCCGCCCGGGTCCATATATCAAACGACATTGCTCGTTAAAAGAACCAACTAGTCGCAATACCACTTCCTTGAAGAACATATTCACCACCTGTCAGCCAAAAATCATTGAATTTCTTAAAACAGCTTAACCAATGCCACCAAGAGGATAAAATGAATATCAATGAAATTCAGAAGTCTGTTCTTCTGAATACAGAATGAAATCATGTAGTAGTAATAGCATATGCCAGAGACCACAAAGCAAGTACAGGAAGATAAGCCTGGTTCATAATAAACTTGGGGTGGCAGCAAATCATAGACAAACTGAGAAGTCTTGAGTACTCCACAATCTCCATAAAAAGAAACAAAGTAGACATGACAAGGGGTAACCAAAAACTAAAAAATATCATATGCCAGGATAAATGTCAGCTAAGAGCAAAATACTATGTACCAACATACCATAATTAAAGTAATGGAACCATTTTAGCCTACAATATGAAAAACAAAACCCTATATTTTTCTAATAGGCTTGAAAATGACTAGGCCGTCAATAAAACATACTATTTATAAAATTATATTTGCCACATCAGCGGAGTAACATATCAAGCAACATCATGGACCCATGTAAGCAAATTGCAAAAGGTAGCCACCATCGGCTGAATGCTATTTTTGCCACTCTGATCCGTGCGTTTACATCTAGGGTTATTCAAGTCTTTTTACATCTCAACTATAAAATATTCTTATCTGCTAATGTGTATCTATTTACCAATTTGTACTGTATATAAACTTCAAAAGAGTAATTCTATACATAATGAAAATGAGGCAGATGATTGACTTTACGATGGCAAGACCGAAATGAAGATGCGGAAACAGAACAGCATCATGCTGCTGCAGGTTGCAGTTCTCATCAGATCAAGGATTGTTAAAAGTAACAGGTTGTGTCCATATCTTGAAGCAAAAATGCACGCGCTCTTTGTTGTTAGTTGGAGGTGGCAAGTCACCAAAATAATGTGAATATTTTATATGTTCAAAATTTCTCCTAGTAACCGTAAAGGCAACTAAATGAAGTGTTTTATCTGGAAGGTAAGCATAATAAGTTATTCTTATAAATAGCAAAAGAAGACTTAAAATAATCCCCATAGCCGTTGACAAGAAGGGTCCTAATTTTTGCCATCATTTCTAATGTAGCCCTGAAGAGGTGGAATTTTGCCAAGGCAATACTCTAACTCATATAATGATTCAAAAAACTACTTCAATGTGGCATATCCCGGAATTTCATTATCATATTTTCAATCCGGTGGAATGGAAGTCATTGCAACAAAACAGATAAGCCATTCAATAACCCAACAAATCAACCAGATAATTAATCTGCTAATTGAATTAAAATAATAACAAACATTATTACTGCTACAGGCAATCCAAGTTGTCACACAATCTAATATAGTGTTGATGCTCACCTATCGATATAATGGTGACCGAAACTTGAAGTCCACCAAGAAATAAAGGTTGCAGGTTCCTGCAACAGGTCCCCGATCAAATTCCCAGGCGTGGATCAAATGATCAAAAAGACTACTTTGAGATGAAGTTGTCTGAAAGGAAACAGGAGATTAAGAAAAATCAACAAAGATAGAGTAAGATAAAATATAATTTACCACATAAACAAACTTAAGTTTCAAGGCATCACGTATGTTAAAGATATATCTCCATCGCAAAAACTCGTCCTTCAATGATGAATCTCATTAGTAAATTAGGTCGTCTTATAGATAGGCCCCAGCTATGTAGACAGAAGATCAGTCTACAAGAAAGACCTTATCTATGGGTTCATTCACTTAAACAATCGGGTGGGCAAGTATCGCTTCTGACTTTTAGCTCCTCTTCACTTCCCCAATTAATTGCCTAGCACAGTCATCTTTAGCAAATGAGTCTGTAGATAAGTATGCCTTCCTTGAATGCTGATCTATTGTTGAGTTCCCTCCCCCTCACCTGATGGCAACAACACTGGGAGGAAGACGATCAGGATCTCACTGATAGGACCCTGTAGATGTAGTGAAATATGTATTGTCTATTGATTGACAGAAAGCTCAACACATTGTAATGGACTGTTGACACTTAAACTAAATGAAAGACAATTCCCAGGCTCCTCGAGAGGCCCGGCTCTCCTCACAACTCTCTACTTTTCTGAATGCTTCATCCCCCTTCCCCCTATCACATTCATAGACATTTTATTATATTCCTATTACCCTTTTGCCCCTTGGCTAACCAAGTGGAATATTCTAGACTGTTGGATGACTTGGCTGCCTTCATATGGTTGTATCCTTGCAAACCGATTGGAGATCTATCATTACCCGGCCGCCTCGAAATTCACCTTGTCCCCAAGGTGGAAGTGTAGTTCAACTTTAAAATTTGAAATTCCGTGTAGCTGAACCATTTTTAGGATAAGCTTGTAGCAGTAATTAGCTCATGTAGCCAATCGTCCACCTACTCTAAAAATGTCATCCATAAAAATTCCATAACCAATTGGACCCACATAAAGAACTCCCGAAATTTGCGTCTAGTTTGAACTGAATGTATTAATCTTATTCCTATCTGGGTTGTAATTTTCTTGGGCTTGATTCATGAATTTTTTTCTATTTTCCACACTTTGGGCCAACCTCCTAACCTGGCCCAACATCCACCCCTCAGCCCTGATAATTGATTTAAGCCCATTAGTGACGTTCCCTTTCATCCCTTCTTCTAGAATCGCCGGTAATAGCTTTGATAAGATTTCACTTATCCCCCAATTTCATCCGGTTCTGGCAATGCAGCTGCCTGACCTTTTTCTGCCTCTGCTCATCCCATCTTTTCCATCATCCTAGCCATCGCCCTCTTCATTTCAGATTTCAAGGTGCCCAAACCTTCGTGTACTTCCATCTGAATTCCATCAATTCTCATCTCCAAGGCTACCACTCGATCTGTAAGAGAAATTTTCCCAGTCTCAACTACTCTGATACCAATTTGATAGGACCTTGTAGATGTAGTGAAATATGTATTGTTTATTGATTGACAAAAAGTATAACACACCGTATATGGACTGTCGACACTGAACTAAATGAAAGACAATTCTCAGGCTCTTCAAGAGGCCTGACTCTCCTCAAAACTCTCTACTTTTCTGAATGCCTCATCTCCCTTCCCCCTATCACATTTACAGACATTTTATTATACTCCTATTACCCTTTTGCCCCTTGGCTATTTAAGTGGAATATTCTAGAATATTGGATGACTTGGCGGCCTTCATATTTGGTTGTACCCATGCAAACCGATTGGAGATCTATCATTACCTATCAAGGTGCCCAGACCTTCATGTATTTCCATCTGAATTCCATCAATTCTCATCTCTAAGGCTACCACTTGATCTATAAGACATTTTCCCAAATCTCAACTGCTGTGATACCAATTTGATAGGACCATGTCGGTGTAGTGAAATATGTATTGTTTCTTGAGTGACAGAAAGCTTAACACACTGTAAATGGACTGTCGACATTCAACTAAATGAAAGACAATTCCCAGGCTCTTCGAGAGGCCTGGCTCTCCTCACAACTCTCTACTTTTTTGAATGCCCCTTCCCCCTATCACTTTTTTAGACATTTTATTATATTCCTAATACCCTTTGCCCCTTGGCTAACTAAGTGGAATATTCTAGAATATTGGATGACTTGGCGCCCTTCATATTGGTTGTATCCTTGCAAACCGATTGGAGACCTATCACTCACTTATGGAAGCTGTTGGAACAAACTCTGAATCCAAGAGGTATCTACCTAGAAAAAAAAAAGGAAACTCACCACTCACTGGTGAAAGAGGAGAGAGAAAGGACCAATTGAAAAAAAAAGGAAACTCACCACTCACTGTGAAAGCGGAGAGAGAAATGACCAAGAGAATGTAATATTATGACTTTTCAAAAACTTATTTTATGTTTTGCATCAGGGAGTTGGCATCTCAGAATTTTAAGTGGAAATAATCTGTACAGTTATGAGTTATCTTTCATGCAATCAAATTGCAAAAACCTGATTCCAATTTCCCGGGAAAAAGAAAAAAAAAAAAATTACTCACATACAAAATTTTTAGGATAGTGCTTGCTCTCATCCTGTCAAAACCCAGGTTTCAGAAACAGGAAACTATGTAGATAACCCTCCAAAGAAAGGGTTTTTTCAAAGAGCATAAAAAGGCTATATTCATCAATCATTGTAATCAATACAAATTACAGAATATATGAATAGGAAAAGAAGATTTTAGGACTAAGCTGCCTGTGCAATCTATTCCTTTGTAGGTAAAAATATTTACAAAAAGGGAATTGTAAGGATCCTAGTTGGTCAAATTGCTTTGACGCTAGAGATATTTCACTAAAGTAACTTGCGATTGCTAACTATTTGCTACACCATAACATCCTTGATTTTGAGCTTTACATGATGAATATTGCAATCCTTTTTCACTTTTCATTCCCTTTCACTTGACAGCAAGATCTGATATACAAATTAATAAAATCTGCTACTAGAGAATTTTGTACACGACCCGGTGACTCAGACTTGTTACTTCAATCATACTCCAAAGTCACACATTGCCTAACAATATTATCATCCTGATGGAGTGCTTTATGTGCCATAAAATACTTGCGGACAGAATCAAACTGCAAACTTTCCTCATTAAATTGAAAATCTCCTCCTTACTCAACTAATCGACTCTTCAAGAACTTCAATAATATGAAACTCGTCTCAATCAAGAGGGAAAGAGAAAAGGAAATTAGCTCAGATTTGTTGGGTAGATGAAAACAATTAAAACCAGTCTTGCAAATTCTTTATGCAAGCTTTTTAAATAGATAAAAATGGTCTGATTCTTAATCTATGAACATACACCATCACAAATAACACACAACAGTGTATATCAGAATATGTGATTACTACTTATTATGTATGAGAGCATTCACATCACCAGTGTCATAATTACTCTAATACACGAATAGGAGGAGAATTCCAAGTTACCATAGTATTCAAATATATATATATGATCATATTGGCTATTCACCACCAAATCAATTCAAATTTTTCTACCCATACAGTTATAACATCGTGGACAATCTTTGATACCTGTAGAACCTCAAACAAAGGCTTGCTATGTTTACACATGGTGACACGGGCACAAAGAAACAAATGTTCAATTAACCATTAGAAGGTAAAGGATCAAACTAGTATGCTACCACTTATTTACATGAAAAGAAGACTTATGGTCCAATGGTACACTCCGATCCATATACAAGTCTAATTCCCATTATTCTTAAATATATTGTACAAAACCAACAAAACCTAACACGTGGCAGGTCGCCCTACCATGTTAATAGTAACCACATAAACAGATAGATATATCCTACGTTAACTGTTAACATGCTACTACTGCATCCATCTGTTGGAACCTATTGTTTCTTGTTTGTTTCCAAAAATTGCATGTTCGGTAAATCTGTTTATGTGCTACAATGAATTCATTGAATTGTAAACTAGATCCCACAACGTTCCCTCCCTCTCTCCTACCACTGTTCACAACCACGTTTTTCATCAAAATCCTGTTGGAACATGATTTTCATCGTCACCATCCCCATAAATATCAACTAACAGTTTCTCTCTCTCCACCATATCAATTACTCCATCACCCACAAATTAATTTGGAACCTTAATCAATAGACCTAAAAGTGAACAACTAGCCCATCAGTCACCTTTTTTCACAATGAGGAAATGCTGCCCAATCTCAAGTTCATCTTTCCCTCTAATCATTGTAGGTATCTCTACACAGTTGGTATCTGTTTCAGATTTTCAGTCCAGCATAATTGAATTGTTTTGAAGAAATTAATTTACATGTATACTTGGTCATTGATAAAAGTCCAAAATCTCTTTTCCTTCTTTTATACCCAGAACTGACTGTGGGGCTGGTTTTGTTCATAGAGTTGATAATTGGAAGAGCTTTTCATGGGTTTGTGGTGGATAACTATTTGAGGTTGTAGATCGGTTGGATGTCTTGACTCACGAAACAAAAAGAACTGACGATTTTGATTTTGCTCCCCTTTCTATTTCAAACCCAGAACAAAATCAACTTGGTAACCTAATGTTTCAATGGTATTTGGTTTCCGACTATTGTATTGTCTTCTTCAAGCACTGCTCCACATTACTCAGTTATTGAGTTCTGAGCATTATAGAATTAAGTTAGAGAAAATCCAAAAGTTCCAGAAAATAATTTTGAACTTATATAGGACTAACATTTGACCATTCTGATTTGAGGTTACAACAGTTACAATTAAGCCACAATGCCCGACCTCCAAGGCCCAAGTTCCAATCCCAAGAAAAAAAGATCCACAGTTTTTTATAATTGATATAGCCTGTACTCATAACATTATTATGATTAGAATCATTAGAAGTGAAAACTAGGGAAAGAAAGCCCTCATACTGAAAGTGAATTTTCACCTTTACGAATTTCAGGTTGTTTTAACTCCACATGGGATACATAACTTTCAACTAGAAATTTGAAACCAATTTCTTGTACAGCATCAAAAGATCCATCAGGATGGCGCCAAATTATCTCTGATCACTGGCACCAGGGAAGGAAATCTTCATATAAGTCAACAGCAGCAACTACAGCACATAATTGCTCACGAGAGTATCTAATAAAAAAAAGAAAAAAAATCAGCTCGCACAGAAGTTGATTATAAAATCCTCAAAGGTCGCATTCTAAAATCAAGAATTTAAAAAAGGATGAGGAATCATAGTTCACAAGGAAAAAGACTTGTTATAAGCACAGAGAAGAAACAAAAGGGGCTATCATAACTTATTTTCTGAACCCAGTAGCAATAAGCACAGAAAGAAACCTACTGTACGCATATAATCAAATATAGAATACACTTTCCTCAATGTAATGCATATCATCTTGCCCAAATAATTATGAGATAATATTAATAGTGCAATTATTTCGTAAATTTTCCTCATGCTATCCAAAAGGGTAAACCTTCAATAGTCACTCAAAATGCAGCCATTATGAATATGGGAAAGAGGATGCACCAGCACCAGCACCAGCACCAGCACCAGCAATGCTATATAAACACCGAATCTTATTAACAACCGATTCCCGGATAAATTCCTATGCGATACAAAGCTCGCGAGCGGTTTTGATGTGGAATTGAATGAAGGCATGGAGGGGGATAAATAACGATTTTCTTGTTTCATTTAATTTTTTTTGGTATCAATGGGAACCCTAATTGACTGTTTTAAAGAATTTTGGGATTTCTATTTCAGTTAATTTATGGAGGCAGATCGGTTCAATGAAAATAGAAATCTGATTATAAGGACCTCAAACTCAATGCATTTTCTTTTCTTTTTTTTTCTAAAATCTAATTATAAGGAGCTCAAATAGGGTCTTTTTATGTTTTTTTCAATGTTATCGAATGTCTTTCAAGACCATTTTGAAGAGCATCTTGTACACTCTTTATTTTATATTTTTCAATAAATATTTATTTTTATTTCAATTAATATATATTTTAAATGTCAATGTATATTCTATGTATTGTCAGAGCTAGATGATTCACTTGGCTATGCTCTATCTCTTATCCATTGTTGGTTTGTGTGTTTTAAATGTCATATTCCTACAAAAATAATGAGAAATAAATCATAATAATATGAAACAATTTATAATAAGCTCAAACACAACATACAAATATGAGGATGAAAATACCATAAACTACTAAAAGCAATAAAAAAAACTATCTAACTTAATATATAGAAAGCATAATAAATAAAATGCAAGAAAATTAGGTTACCTCCCAATAAGCTTTTGTTTATAATCATTAATTTGACTTTGGCAATCAGCATCATTGAAATCTTAAGAAAGTTTTTGATGTCTTGCTCAATTCACTTCTTTTGACTTTTCTCCACTTTTCGTTAATTCTCCAAATCTTAACTTTGCCTCTTTAGCTTGCATGTTTCATCCGATTCAAAATCAACTATGTAGACTTCTACCTCCTTCGAGCCTAATCACAAATTCAATTATTGGACAATTGAAGAAGTTAAATGAAGGTGTGTTAATTTCATTTTCATTAATTGCTATATTTTCGCTTGATTCATTATTAATGTGTTATCGTCTTTATGCTCTTCTTCAATAATTAATATCTCCTTGTGTTGAATGTTCGGTTCATAGTCTAAATAGGCTAGTCTTTCCTTAGAACTTTTTCAAGTTGTTAGGTTTTAAAGTTGTTAGCAATCTTTTGACAAAATTATTATTGTAAAAGATTTTTTAAAAGTCAAAATGTCAAGTGGTTAGTTAGAAGTTTTAGGGTTCGAGTATGTAACAAAGGAATAAAAGTTGTCGCATTTTCTCTAGTCTATCATCCACTGATGCTCGAACGAAAAAAACAGAAGGTGTCTCGCCCGCTTATCTCTGGACTTCGTTCGAGCGACACATCATCGCTCGCCTGTCGCTGAGCTCTCGCTTTAATGTCAATGTATCTCGAAAAAACCTAATTCACGTTTATCAAGGTTTTATCCGGCTCATACTACCCAAGAACTCTTTACTATATATATGGAAGCCACCATTCGAAAAATACAGGTTAAACATTGAGAGAAACACGTGGTTACATCCTCCATATTATTCCTAGAGTTCAATAAAAGTGTTTTGTTGCTTATTAATTGTTAATTTTTTAATTCCACGTTATTCATCTATTAGGTGATTTTAAGGTCGAACTAGTAACTTACACAAATGAATTATATTCCCACCTTTTAAATTAACTTACACAAATGAATTATATTCCCACATTTTAAATTCGCTCCTGGATAGGGATCTCCCATACATATTTTGTTTTCATCCAACTTGTCAAGTTCATTATTTTTGCAAGTACATCATCGTTCAATAGGGGAGGATGAAGTCTAACAAGCATGATGTACTCATTGCCATCTGTAGATACATACTTGCCCACATGCAAGTAACCTTCATCAAATTTGTTAATTGCTTATTTCGACATCGTAGATATTGTTTAAACCCCAAGTTTGAACAAAGGGGATTTAGTGCACGTATACAAGCATTGCATGTATAATTCATCCCATAACAAAGCTCACAATATATATCTTCTACAAGCATATTCTCTTCATCCATGTCATGATTAATTATTGCAAAAGTTTTACTCATTTGCCAACATCAGAATCCTGCATATACTGTTGATTAGTATTTGAAAAAAATACCAAACATAAGAGATCAGAGTGGGTAGTCAAAATTAACAAAAAATAAAATAAAATCTAATCTAATACGAATCAATAAATTCAGTTTAAAAACTTTATTCATCGTCAACGACTCCAAAAACTTGTTCGAACAATTTTCCACAAGTGTAAAGGATCATTGACGGGTAATATATTTGATGAGTTATGAGTATCATCTTAATGGAAATAAACCTTAAATTGAATATATCAACTCGTTTTCAAATTCGAACGTAAATAATAAAATGGATGAATTTATTTATATCTAAATTATTCTATTAGTTATCTAATATGCTTTTAAACTAGATATAATATATGTGTTGGAAATCTGAATCCATCCATTATTTTCCTATTTCCAATTTCCAACTATGTAATTTAGTTTCATCTTTTTTTTTTTTTTTTTTTTACAATCGATGATCGTATTGTATTCAACTTTCTTTTTAAAGATAAATTAATTTTATTCTAACCACGATTTGATCATATTCCTAGTCCGAATTTGAACGAGTAGAAGCTATTCAATTTCACGATTATCTATGTGATTGTATACATGATATATGTTATTCCTAACATTTATTGACCACGTGTTAATCATTTAGCGTTTTACTTAATTGTTAACTTTTTAGCACTACAACAAACAACTAATTACCTAATTGGTGATCAAGCAATTAAATAATGCAACAAACATTCATAATTAATCAAGAATAACAAGAATTAACTAAGCTATTTGTCTTGATTTAAAATAAATAAATAAATAAACGATTCATCTTCATCCAACATAAAGGAATCTAGCTTTATATGTTTTTAAAAATAGAACAACGAGAAGAATGAAAAAGTATCATCCACGTGCTAAAGTATCAACCCCAGGCTTTAATTCTTTAAGTTCTTGACTCAATCCACGTGCTAAATTTGTTTCTTCTCTCTAACGGATATTGAATTGGCCATTTGTTTCTTGATAAATTTTTTGATATGAATGAATTTGAGAGGTGGGAGAGAAATCCTTTCAATGGATGCTCATGTTTTGTATATATAAGAGTTAGATGTAGGTAAAGAAATGCCTCAAAATTGAGTTCCAAAAGAGTTTGAATTGAAAAAGGAAAACTGAATCTCGTTTGTCAATTTTTACCCTTACTAACGCCTCTACCAGGTTGCGTATACATCTCACAGAAATATTGGTCTTGGGTTTTGTTTTTGGTTGGCCTGAGTGCGCACAGTTACGTCTCTGAACATTGGTCAGCATTTTTGCCCTATATTTCTCTCTTGATATCCGATTGAAGCGATTCGAAGTGTGCTAAAAAGTTAACTCAAAGTGATACAATTATTCTAGAAATATAATATTTTCAATTCGAACTTTTACTATGTGAAAAATGGGACTCGATCTGAGGATGAAAATTTAGAGTATAATTTGTGTGGTTGAAAATTGATTTGTGAAAATGGATTATAGTTCACTCATTTGACTTCTAATCGTATCCAATTGACTTCTAGCATTCTTCAATTATCGTTTTGCGGTCTGAATCAGCCATTAGATATTTTCACTTTGGTCCCCGAAATTTTGTTTTCTTCCATTCTAGCCCATTTTCTTTCCATTCTCCAAATTTCACTTCAATCACTAAGCTTTACCTAACAAATGATAAATACACAAAATTAGGCTATAATTTATCAAAAATACACTTATCATATAGTACAAAACATATTTAAATTTAAAGTAAATTTTTTAATACACTCCAACGATGTTCTCTATTTAAGCTCTTTATTTATTTTTTTCAATAAGTTTTTATTGATTTCTCTTCATCTTTTATTTAACATAATTTTTATATATCAATGAATAATCAATTTAAATATGATTCAATAGTTTAAGAAAATAGAATATTGAAATCTATAACTTATTAAATGTAATCATTATAAAATATTAGTATATAGTGAGTTTGGCTTTCCAAGTCTTGGATATAGTCTCTTATAGCTTACTTTTAAATGTTAACTCTCTCCTTATAGAGTCTTTTGAAGATAAGATCATTAAGTTTTTTCATCAAAAATCCAAACTACATGTTACTTATCGAAGAAGTAAAAACGTTCACTTTAAGGGGGCATAAAAGCTTATGCCTTGCAATTACAAGCAAAGGAAAATCACCAACAACGTGTTTAATGCTATATCCATGCGATCGTAAGTAATTATACCATTCAATCGCATGCTACTTCGAGAAATAAATATTTTGTTTTATATGTTAATTCAACTTCTACTTGAAAAAGCAAGTATTGCACGAGTTTTGACATAATTCTTGGGGCTATAAACACAATCTTCATCTATCATTAAGGGGTGAAGCTTACTAGAAGCCATTTGATAAATAATACATATTTCTTAAAAGTTTTGGAGGAGCTTTAGGTATACAACACAAATCAAATTTATACAATTGCTTAAAATTTGAAAAAGAAGAAGAAAATTCAAGAAGATAAATCAAGAACTAATGAAGAGATTCAATATTATTTTCCATCTTCTTTATAATCTTTAATTTCAAATCATGTATTATCAATTTAGTTTGTATTTTTATAATTATATGATGCTCAACTAAGCCCCTCTTTGGTGCACATTTTTCCCCAATAATGCATTTTTTTTATGTACTGGGGAATATGTGGTTGAAAAAGAAGGAAAAGTTATTGATGTGATTAAAAATATTATTTTATGAAAAAATGCGTAGTAGAAAAATAAGAATGAAAAAATAATGTGACTCAAACAGGGGCTAATTGTATAGTTACTAGGATAACATTTGTACCCTATACTATGAAATTTTGATATTAAATTTCAAATTTTAACTCGAAAATATTTAATTGGTTTGACTGGTTGTAAGGAGTTTTGATGAATAATTGAATTGATTTGTGAATTCTATTGACATTTGAGAGAATGAATATGAATTATAGCATGAAGTAACAATCATTGTAAAACTCGGCATGAATATAGATATACCACTATACTTTGCACGTCTTATGAATGTTCTTGTGATTTAATGCATTTTCACATATTTACATCTTTCATAGAGATACATGAGGATCATATGTAATGATATATTTAATTCTACTAGAGAGATTATTAAATAAAATATGAACGTTAATCTTCAAGTCCAAATAAATTTTATCCAAGTTCGATTGATATTAAAATGGATGAATGTAGGCAATTCAAAATTCTAGTGCTTGCTATTAATTGAGTATTAATAAATGCTTCATATTAATTATTTAGATTGGTTAATTTGTTAATATAACTCATCCATCAAATATTGCTATTCGATTAAAGTGTTCAATTGAAGCTAGATTAAATATTTAGTTCTTGTAGGATCTATATTTTGACCCAACTCCACTTTATTATTTATTTATGATACCGTCCACTAGCACAAGATTTTAAATTGAATTGTCCATTTTACACAAATCAGTGTGAATAAGATATTTCATTCCTCTTACAAGCCTCCTCTTATTTACTTTTCTCTTTTAGTACTGACGCTGTTATAACTACTCTTACTCCCAAAGTACCCATCGAAATTCTAGTAATTGTCTAAGTGAAATGAGTTAAGCTACACGTACATGATTTTTTTGACAGAATTCTTACAGATGCACACTTGTCAAGATTTGATACGCAGTTGACAAAAAGATTAAAAAATGAGGAAAATTACCAATCAGGTGCTGCCAAGCTTATAAGCACACCTTTTAAGGTGCTTCGCCAAACATGCTCTAAATTGAGCTGTACAGAATTGCTTTTTCCATTTTGACAAACCATGATGATGCAGACTACATTTAGATTTATTTAAAGAAGAATACCTTCATAAATATTTCTGAGAAACCTACTGAAAGAATTTAAAAAAATACTCCACCATCTGGTAGTTATTTCATACAACTTTCTTCATCTCTCTCTTCCAGAAGAAAACAGAAACGCATCAATTTGTCTTCCCGGCTTGTTTGGTAGGGCAAACTGTGCTTACAATATTGAAAAAGAAAAAAAGTTGAAATCTTGTGGTGGGTACTACGTACCAAACATAGCCTCATAGATAAGCTGTACAGATTTCAATTTCCAGCTCAGTTGTTATCAATGACCTCCATACAGATCTGATTTCTTAAGCATTCCCCATCTGCATTTAGAACCTCAGATTCCCCACCCCCAACCCACTTCCATATGAAAAAAGGAAAAAAACAACATAAGCCTCCTACTAATGAGAATATTCATCGTAAATCATACTATTACAAACTGATACGCCCCAAGCTTCTCCTGCTTATATCATGGGTTAGAATGATCTTGCCAACTTGCAGAACTGCCATAATTGTATCTTATTCCCAACATTGCTGTGCAATCCTAGTCTTTAGAGGATATATGGTCTTCAGCAGCATATCCTACTCGAAGTATGCCAGAAGGAACAACCTGCATTATCAATTTAAAATCCCGTTAGATCAGCCTGACAGTGACTGGACGATATCGTAAGACTTAAAAAAATTAATGCAGCTACTTAAAAGAACAATCAATTACTTGATCGTTGCTTGAAATACTATCTCTTGAAGTTTTAGTTCTCTTTGTGTCATGTATTCTGCCTGACTTCTCTTCTTCAAGATCTTCATCGTTAAAGTTCTGACCCATCACCTCTGTAGAGAACACAAATGAGATAAATCATTAAAAAGATCTGGCAATTAAGATCCAGTTTTCATGCAGACTTTCCTCCACTAAGTTCAATGTATTGTTGGAATGCATTTTATTCAGGGATATATTGGATAGTCCACTCCAGACGTATTAAGTCAACTGATATTCCTATCATATAGTAAAGGATTTTAGGGGGGAATGGTGCGTCCTTCAAAGCCAAGGCAGAACATAGAAAACAAGGTTGTGTCCTTTTACTAATAAGGTCCTTTCATGTTATGAATTATGTGAACTAAAGAGTTATTGAATATGTAATAGTGAAGAGAGAAGAATTAATTTTATTAAGAGAATGAAAAAATACATTTATTGCTCAATGCTAACGTGTCTTAGTGCGTGAACAAAATTACTGCAATCGTGTATTATTCCAAAATGGTCGCCAAAATAAAAATGGGAGCTACCTGTATCGCTGCCTATAGAATCTTGGTGCCGGATTTGAAAGTGGCATGCTGGGAATTGATTCACTGTAGTTGGTGAAGAAGCTTTAATGTGGGAAACCGAAGAGTTTCTGGCTGCTTGCCTGTCAGCATACCTGTAATGTCGGATCCACGGATTAACAGGGCGACCACCAGAATCCTCTGCATTGTTCACTAGAGGTTCATCTCTAGTGAAATCTATTTTAGACCAACATCCATCTTGATAAACCTTATACTGGAATAAAAAGAGAGAAGAAAATAGTCTCATATTGATTAAATTGGATTTAATCAATATAAACAAAATGAAACCAAGGTCATTAGCATGCAAAGGACAAACCTGGCCAGAACAAGCATCGGAGCTCTTCTCCTTGTGCTTGAATGATTTGGATTTTGATTGGCGGATTTCCCGAGAAGAACCAGATAAATCCAATGATTTATATAATTGGTTGACGAATGAAGTTTCCATAGATTTAAGATACAAACTATGTTTCTCATTTGTCCATTCTGTGGGCCTTGATTCTGTAGCCTGAGATTCCTGAGATTATATTGCCCAAATGAGAACCGTGAAATCTTACAAAATAGAACATAAAATGCTCGGATAAATAAATAAAAGTAGCACATGGAACACAGAAAGGCAATGCACAACAACACGGGTGGCAAACTTCCAATGTAATTATTTCAGCTGATTTCAAATGATCAAATAGCCTGTGTTCACTATCTCCTAATAGTAAATGCGGAAAACTCGCTCCAATTAGTGCTATTGAATATAATAGTTCAAACAGAGTAACGCAACAAAACAAAAGAAAGAAAGAGAACACCAAGATAATGGGGTTCACTAACTGTTGCCTAAGTCCTTGGATGCCAAAACTTCTTCCTTAACTTTAAATGAACAAAATTATTATCTAGATCACTGGCATGATCAAAATCAATATAACCATACAATGACCAAGGGTATCAGCTCACTCAAAAATTAAACTAATATCCTTAGCGTTCGAAAGATTTTTACAAGAGAAAAATGACTTTGTTTGGAGAATGTGCGGTTGAAAATGATTTGGAAAAAAATGATTTCTAGAAAATCTCTCCCAAACAAGCTCTTAGTATTTAGAATATGTTGTAGAATGCAGTGAACACAAAAAAATATATTAGGCTCGATAATTGTTACCTATATCGTCAGGCGCCACATATTAACTCACTAATTTCTAGGAGGAAAGCACAAACTTAGCACAATTTATAACGATACCACTACTTAGACATCCGACGTAAAAACCTTAAAACAAAAAAAATTAAGGTACCTTTTTTCATTAAAGAGATCTACATTTTCATTTCACTTCGTATTTTGTACAAAAGACTTATCAAAGTGTATTCATCCTATGTAAGACTTGTGAAAAGAAGGCTAAAGAATAGATTTTCCTCGTTGGTTACGAACCCATGCACTCAAGATCCCTAAATATATTGTCCCAAACCTAAATTACAATTTAGTTCTATTTGATAGTTCATCTTTCTTCCAGCATATGAGAAAGAACTAAAATCTCAGAAAGCCCACTCGAATCAGATAAACCTTCAATCATCAACACAAATTGCCAATAGAATCCAAAAAAGCTTGAACAGCCCCGTTGTAAAGTCAATATAAGATTGAAACTAAAAACAACTATTTAGAAATCTGGGTATTCTAAGAAACTTTCCCAACTACTTTCACTTAAATTAAGGTTAAACAAATCCCAGGTTTTCATTGAATATAGTCCTTCACTTAGATCCACTGATATAATTATCCCTTCTGTTTTGGGGTTTGGTTGGTGGGACAGGATTCAAATGAAATAATTAAAAAAATAAAAACAATTAATCTTGAAAAGAACAATAAGAGCTCATCCATCCATGCATAAATACAGAACTAGTTGAAAAGACAAGAAAATGATATATCACCAGAGTTGAGGTCTCTTCTTGCTCCTCAACACAATTTCTTGAATCCTCATAATTTTCCAGCTCTGGAGAAAACCTTGGAGCCATCCTAGATGAACCCATAAAATTTTCCATACTCTGATGGCCAAATCTTGTTGAATTATTTACTGAAAAATAGGAAATTTTAAATTCTAGTATAGCAATTTGAAAGATTATAGTTTTGTATTTCATCTCATCCTTGAAAAAGAGCAAAAAGAGAGAGACCTAGTTGTCTACTTTTACACGTGTCGAACAGCCAACATATTGCCACGTCAAGCTAAGACGATCAGATATTTTTTGAGTGTGTGTTCCAAAATATCAAAGCCGAGGATAATAAAATATCTCCGTTCTTTGCACATCAACATCCAATACAATGTAACTGATTCGTTTGGTTGGGATATCAATTTTAGAATTCGATAGCTTATTCATTTGAACTTTCTCTAATTTAGTATATTTTCGAGAACATATCTTATTAAAATATTAATTTTATAAGAGTAGTTCACGCTACGATGATTGTTATTTTCCTATTTATATTTCAAATAGATTACTCGTTTCCTATTAAAAATAAAAAAATTTACCCGGTCGACAAATTGTTTTCTTAGCTCTTTTTAGTGTGTTGAAGGAATGGATTCTTGTCAAGAATTGACGTTAGAAACTTATATATTGAAAATGTGCAGAGATGAGCCCTATTATTATTATTATTTTTTTTTTAAAGTGACGTATTCACAACTTGAGTAGTAAAATAGTTATCGATTCAAGACTTAGCCCCTATTTGGTACCCATTAAAATTAAAATTTTATTCTAAATCAAAGTTAATAATTAATTTTAATCACATATTTCATGGATTCGATAACTTTCCAATCACAAGTTCTGTAAATTTTTATCAAAATCTTTTAAAAATCTTATTTTAGTCTCCATCAAACAGGATTACTTATAGCTTAATTTTTGAAGCTCGGCCAAACGTGCACACTTGTTTAAAACTTTTGTGCTCGTGTCCTTTTCATTNGATTTTTGTTACTATCTTCGATAATTAAAAAACTATTTAGTGTCACCATTCTTGAAAAACAAATTTGGGAAGACCAAGGCAACTAAGAATTTCCTCCAAGACTATATTTCTATATTTTGGAGAATTGGATTATGCCTTTCTTCTAGTCCTTTATTTCGATACCTCATGTCTTTCCCTTTAACACCGTGTCAATGCCCCAACGCAAGACTTCTATTTTCGCTATTTCTTTTGTTGGAACTCTTCAACCCCTTTCAAAAGCTCTCAGGGAATAATCTATTTCTTTCTTATTTCTGCCTTTCTTTCCCATGACGACTAGGAACAGGCAAATCAAAAATTTCACTTTGAATTTCGGACCTCAACATCCTTTTGCTCATGATGTTTCACTATTAGTAGTGGAAATGAACGAAGAAGTGGTTGAACGTGCCGAACCACGTATTGGATCACTCTAGTGCGGCGCGAAGCCCTTGATGCTGAGTCGACTCCCATGCCACTAGCTATGCCTTGTTGGTCCCTTGGCACGGTGAAGGTTCTGTAGCGCATCATGAGCACCGAGCTAAGGGGCAATTTAGCAACTCAAGCGAACCGTCCTACCTTACATAGGGACATAAGAGAGAAGGTGGCTTCGTTATCCACACCTTGGTTGGATAAATGGAGTATATCATTTGTAGGGTATATAATTCAATGATGCTATATGTACAGGTAAACTTTGACATATTTTTTACACTATTCCACTTGACCACTTTGCATTGGTCCTTGGAAAAAAGAAGAAACACCATACAGATATTGCCAACACAACACTTGTAAGGTGCTTGTGAACAATTCCCTTGAGCAAACCTAGAAAGCTTGTAACATATTCTATTTATAGTAATTACATATAAAATCTCTAATATTAGCATAGTTAGCAAGGGTGTACTCAACTATATTAAGAAAGAAAAGTATCCGTTATACTGTCTAATATTGTATAATAAACATACATTTGAAAGTACGTAGCACAAGACAAAATCATATAGTATAAAAATTAAATTTTAACTTAATTTTCCTTCTTTAGTTCTATATAAGATTGTTGAATCCGACATACCAAACATATTGTTTCAACAAATAATAAGCATCGAAAATGTGGAAAATAATTTATAAAAGGACCCATTTGTAAGCTTCCAAACATAGTGCAAGTAAACTTTTAAAAGAAAAATCAAATTTACAAAATCATAAAAAACATATCTAAGGTGCAAGGTTAATCAGAGCAAATGAAACGTTCTTGATGCCTGATGGCATTACATATATAAAGAAACTTTCTTTTTGTAAAAATAGATTACACTGCATAATAGTCCAATTGCATTTAATAAAAATAGCTGAACATTAGCACAGATGTTTACATGATTGAGATGGAAAAAAAAAAAAAAAATTAGCCAAAATTGTATCAGCCTAGAAACTGAGTTTATTCTCGTATTATACAGTCGTTGAGCTTTGTCCAGATAACACTGTTTAAAAGAATGCAGTTCTTGTATAAATAGTCGAATGAGGATGAAAATCAACTGGTTTGCTTTGGATCATCCTCTGTTATCACAGTTTCCTGCAGGTCTATATGTCCTGCAATTGGAAAAATGTAGTGAAATATCAAACATTAGCATAAGTCTAAGTTGCAGGATATTGCTATAAAATGAATTGAAGCTTTCAGACGGTGTTAATGAAAATAAACAGAGACAAACCAAAAAGATTCACTGCTCAAATAAAAGAATAGCAATTGACTAACTGCTGCAATTTTGTCACCATCAGTTATCATGTAGGAAATGTTTAATACTTTTTTATCCATCACAGACTTGTCATTGAAGATGGTATTATGGAGCATGGAAATTTTGACATTGATATTTTTGTTTTCATAGGTTAAAAAGAAGATAAACAATCATACCAAATAATGACACTAAAGATGGAGCCTTTGAAGATCCATTTGAACCCCCGTCTATACCTGCACGATGATCATTTCTGTTAATAATCAGACGCAGATCAACCAGAAAGGGATTATAGAAAAAAGTTTTATCCAAGCATCATTGTCATCACACAATAGAATCAATAAGTAAACTCATGTAATTCTACTTCAAAATTGATGCTTTGTGCTTAGGAACAAGTTACATGATGCAATTTTACAAGAAAATGGAAGTGTTTTAAAAGTCTTTTGAGTTCCAAAGTCTAAGAATGGTTGAAGCGTTTCTTTTAAAACGATGATTGTCCAAAAAGAAAACGAGAAATTCAAGAGTATCAACATTATAACATTTTGAGTTTTTCCGAGAAGAAAAGAAATTATTTCTATAAAATCCTGGCCATATGGTCCTTAATCAATTTTAGCTGCCTGTAATTTATGAAACCCCTATATATGTTTATCAGAATAGATGATATTCTTCTACCAAAGCTTTCCATCTGCTGGTAGAAGACTTTCCTTTTGTTAATTCTTAAAGTAGACCTATAGTTAGATACAACAAAAGCATGAATCAAGAGAAATAACTTTTGCTACCCAATATTCAACATATTTACCAAGATTATATTCATCATATATTGTACCTCATTCACAATTTATTCCATTTTTATAGTGAGTGGAACTAAGAACAGCTTCAGCATCAATAGCCATAACAATTCCTGGCTTGTTACTACGTTCTGAGTTCTATCCCGTTTTCTGTTTTGCAATATTTTTCCCATAAATCTTGTTTACATGGCTACAGAAAGAAACCACTTGATGTTCATTATCTTTCACGATCTGTCCTTTTCTAATTAACCACAAGTAAGATTGATTGAGGTCAGTTGAATCCATATAATCTTTATTCTTAATGTAACAATACAAAGTGAATTGGTTGAGCTTTATGGTATGAAAAGCTAGATTCTTCGTTTTTGAGATAAATGTAAAATTAAAACGTAAAATAATTTGTTACTGAAGTTGACCTGAAGTAGCATACCTGAAGTTCCCATTGATTTCAGGATATCAGATTTTCTAAAAGTATATCCAATAAAGTTGGCATCCTTTGATGTTAACATCTGTAAGATAGAAGTGAACGAAAAAAAATTCATAATCTTATCACCATTTTATCAAGGAGAAGCACAAAGAACAGAATATTAACTTATAAAACAGTTGCTGTCTTGTATGTACAGTAAGTATCACATGAAAGGACAGAACCGGATTGATATTTCCTTCACAATTTTTTTTTTTTTTGGTCAAAAGGCTAAGATAATTGATTTTATAGGATATCTACCCCTAATATTTGGGCGTATAGTTAATAATTTTTATCAATTATGACCAAGCAAAACCACAGTTTCCCATTTTTCAGCAGAAAAGCTTAGTAACATTGTCATATAAGAACATCTGAACATGCTCATCTATTTTTACCCGTGTCTTTCTTGGGAAGTACATAGTTATGCTACATATACAGTTAAGTTTATGCAATTCTTCATAATTTCCATTTTTGGTTTTTCAGGTTTTCTAGCCCTTATTTGGTACCAATTAAAATTTAGATTTTAATTTAAATCAAATTCAACAATCAATTTTATCAAAATCTACTAAAAATCTGATTTTAATCCCTACCAAACAGAGGCTTAGTAAAGTAAAGATATTTACCTTCCGCCAAGGTCCCACTGTGGATACGGCAGATGGTGGATTGTTGCCCTATTACATATCAAAAGGTAAGCACAACATAATAATTGGAAAAAAATATTGAAGTGATAAGAAATCCTTGCAGACCCTGTTGCAGCAAGATTTAAATGATTTTCACAATTCCAAGAAATCTTTAAGTGATTTCTTTAACAATTCCTTGAAATTCAAGTACTAAAAGCTAATAATATTAACATACTTCCTCAAACTTTTCAAAATTCTGCGTGTCTAACTCTCCAGTTACTGTAGGTTTGTAGGCAGCTTCCATTTCATAAAGGGTATCCCAGTTAACGCAACTCAGCCATGAATGTGCCTGGAATTGAAAAAAAGGTAATGTTAATCATAAAGTAAACTAGACTTTTTGTAGAATTGCGACTTGTACACTCACTAATACTAAAAATATAAATTTCTGAAGAAGTTTATCCAAGTTCCTGAAATAATATTTTTTCAACCTTTTTCTGTGTATGGGCATATATGTCATCCATTTTACCTTTATTTCGTCCACTCCTCTGGTCCCCAACCTTTTTTCAACATCGCATAACAAATGACAGATCAGATCCTTGGCCTCAATTGAGATTTTTGGTTCTTCAGGGAATTTCAAGCATGTTTTCCAATTGATAATCTGATACAAGAAAGAAGCATGATATATCATGCAAAAATGAGGGATATTTTTGAAATCGTAAAAATAATAATTAGCTCAAGTGTGAAAAGACCATATTTAACATTTTTACATCAACTATGTGTAAATGAGTACGAATTATGATTAAAAATACTGGAAAAATTGACGATCCCCACAGAGATCTCATTTGAGAAGAATCAGCAAAAAAATTTCATTCTACAAAGCTTTACGTACTTTGCAAGTTCTTGAATCTTCAAGAAGTTTGAACAATCACAAACTGACAAGTATTACAATACCTTGCGGCATGTCATTCTAGGATCGTCAGAGCAAAAGGGAGGATAGCCTACGAGCATTTCATACATGATTGCCCCCAATGACCACCAGTCACACTCCATTCCATATCCTTTCTTCAACAAAACTTCAGGTGCCATATAATCAAGCGTTCCAACTGTAGAATATGCCTGCAAAAGATACCATACAGCTTATGCTTTTTTCCC
The DNA here is from genome assembly GCA_903798345.1 of Fraxinus anomala. Lineage (NCBI taxonomy): Eukaryota > Viridiplantae > Streptophyta > Magnoliopsida > Lamiales > Oleaceae > Fraxinus > Fraxinus anomala. The sequence goes on from CAIGRN010047593.1 coordinate 27,222, forward strand.
CAATCTACTTTAAATATATCAGTATAAAATGAATGGGTAAATTACATTTGTGGTCACTAAATTTGTACCAAAATTTCATGCTAATTTCAAGCTGGCAGTAAACTTAAACTTTGTTTCAAGTTGTGCGCTTCTTCCGCGTCTAATAGTCCAACAGAAAAAGTGACGTGACACTCTAGTTTTTACCAAGTAGCTGCCAACTAGATTGTCATGTTGGATTTTCTATTTGTCAAACCAAATGACATGGATGTAATGACCTCAATGTAAAAAGAGTTGAAGTTAACTTGAAACTTCAATTACCAATTTGAAACAAAATATAGTGACCAACGTGAAATTTCATGAAAAAGTTCAGAGTCCTTCATTTTTAACCCGCTAACTATAGTGAAAGTGAAAATTGTCGAACCAACATACTGTTCCAACTACGCAACAAAATGAGTATAAAAGAATACCAAGGCACGACGGTTACGTTTCCACTGCTGTAACTTGTCCTTCGCCATTAACCAAGGAGCACTATCACTGCCATCACGCCCTTCACTATCAGTTCTAGACTCCTGAGTAGTAAGATCATCGTCTTCCAACAACGATGAATATTTATTATCCAGGGGCTTACACAAGCCAAAGTCAGAAAGCTTTAAATGGCCATTTTTGTCCAATATTAGGTTGTCTGGTTTGATGTCCCTACAAGCAGCACCAATTTGAATAGCACTAAGGTTATAGAAATATATATAAGAACAACACACATAGAAATAGGCAAAAGTTGCTGCATCAAAAGTATGGCTAATGCTTGAAATAACACGTTCGACGACAGCATTTCGGTACGAAGAGACCAAACTATCTAGGCCCATTTTATTGACTTTTGACTCTGCTAACAAACAGGGAAAGAAAAGGCAAAATGAGCCTCTGCAGGGACTAACTGAAGTGAAAAGAACTGAAGAAAATGGGAATGAGCAAATCATACAAATACTTAGGATAAAATGATGAACTACATCGATACCTATGGACATAACTGTGCTGGTGAATAGAATGAATTGCTAGAATGCTTTCTGCAATGTAGAACCGTGCAACATCTTCGGAAAGGATATCCTCTCTCATAAGTAAAGTCATAATATCACCGCCAGGCAAATATTCCATAATAAGGTATAAAAAATCAGAATCTTGGAATGAATAAAAAAGCTTCACTATGCACCGACTGTCCACCTCCACAAGCAAATTCCTCTCAGATCGGACATGCTCAACCTATAATAATGAAGTGATTCAATAGGTAAATATAGTGTAGAAGCATCGAAGTATACAAAAATTTGTGTGGAGTTCAAATCTTCACCTGTCCACGGCTAAGCATCTCTGATTTCTTCAATTTCTTCATGGCAAATATTTCTCCTGTACTTTTAGCACGACATAACCTAACCTGCATCACTTAATCGAGTCACATACATCACCTAAAGTGCCTCGCTTCCATTTACTATTGATTTAAACAAGTAAATCTTCAAAATAGTTATCATAAAATCATTTGACAGAACCAATAATTCCCTCTTTATGATCTAACCAACAGAACAGTAACAAATCAATGATCGCAATTCTCGACTCATTCTGATCACAGCTAACCGAAAACAGAACAAAGAAATTTGCAATGAATTAAGATTCTATACCTCACCAAAAGCTCCTTTGCCAATGATAGTCAACTGCTCAAAATCATCAATCCCAACTTTATGCCTCTGCAATCTCATATATTCCGTCTCTCTTTTCTCCAAATTTCTCAGCATTCTCTCTTGCTCCTCATTAGATACTTGCGCCTCTTTCGCCCTCCTCTGCAACGCCCACCGCCTGAACCGGCCATGCCTCAGTTAAAAAGAATCAACAAAACTCACCGACAATAGCGCGCGCGCGCACACACAGACACACATACATTATACATACAATTGAACAAACTAAGCCTTGGGGTCGACCATATTGATATACTCAGTGCTCACATAAGTACCTACAAAACGAATTAACCCTTATTCCAATAAATTTAGAATCATAATGATAATTCACCTTTCTTTGCGATCTTGTAATCCTTGATGATAGTTCTTGTAGTGATTCTCAATTAACTGTTTTGCGGCGGCGGCCTTCTGCCGTGTGACCGGCGAAGAAACCGCCACGTCAGGCTCCAAATTGAACGTCCGATCGGCCTGCAACTTCATTTTCGGAGCCTCCATTTTCACAGTTTTTTCTTCACCACCCTCCATTATTTTTCAGATCAAGAATTCAAAAATTGTCCCTTTTCTTGTAAACACCAAGAAAAACAAAAATGATGTGCCCAATAATTGGAAGGTTCTTGCAAATGTTATGGAACTTTGACAGTTAAACTGCGGGAATTACGAGGCAAAATGAAAGAAAAGTATCTGAAACTTAAAAAAATGAAAAATAAGTTAAAAAAAATGATGAAAAAGGTGATTATACTATAGAGTTTTGCGTTGGGATTTCGATGAGGGATCGAGTGTTATGTGGGTGTTGTGTCGTGTGTATGTTTGGTGGGCTATGAACTGGAATTTTACTGATAGCAGACTGTGCAACAGCTGAGACTTAGCTGTAATTTGATGGATTTGTTTACTACTTTTTGATTAGTTCATTGTGTAGTTGAGCGGAGAATGGAGTGAGAGAAACGCAAATGTTTTGAGGAAAAAAGGGTGAGTTCTCAGAAGTATGACTAAAGATTTTTGTACCACGTTGTAAGAGAAAAGACCATTGTGTCGGCGTAACCACGGTATGGGTAGTTTGGCATGTTGGACGACAGTCAATCTTGGTGAGATTTTTCAGGTTTTTTTTCAAAAGATTTTTCTTCTATCTCTTTCTTTCTTTCTTTCTTTTTTTAAATCCTTCATTGTCGAGTTAGAAGTTTGTTAGTTGGGAGATGGTGAGTCGATCCAAAGAGTTGGACAAAGGATCGCTCCTCTCGGGCTCCAATTTTAAGGGGATGAGGAATCCTTAATTTGAAATGTTGGGGATAAAATTTTTGCATCTATTTTATTAGAGTAGCGTCATTTAGCACAACTAATACTTACCATCGTTTAGATGACAATTAAATGTCATTAACTGATAAGTTCATTTAAATGAAAAATCAAAACATTCGTTTAATTGTATCTATCAAGTGTGAACACTTAAACTGACATTTTAACACCAACAGTGTTAGATATCATTATTAATTTTATTAAGGGATCTTGCTATGTGTATTTCAAAATTTACATAATGAATTTGATAATGCCACACCTTTATCATTTGTCAATTTAAAACAAAATCAACTTTTTTCATCAAATATTTTCTCTGCAGATCATATTATGTAATTCATTATGTATATTTTTTATGTACAAGTATTAAAATTCTTTATTAAGACCCTGTTTGTGTAGATTAAAATTAGATTTTTAGTAAATTTTGATAAAAATTGATAAAATATGTGATTATAAAATTGTGAATTTTATAAAATATACGATTAAATTCTTTTAGATTTTAATTGAATTTTAATCTATACCAAAGAAGGGTAAGAAAGTTCCACCAATATTTATTATCCAACATTAGATGGTGGGTGAATTATGGTAATCAATGAGTTTGATATGGAAAACTCTCCACTTGTGACAACTTTCCATATAATATTGCGCCCAATTATGTATTGAAAGTAACTTGTATGTTGTGACATTCTATACAGTCTAAAACTTGTTTAATAGGTCTTCGTTGTATTGAGGTAAAACAACTTTGATTTAAGATATTTCTTTTACACATTTAGACATTGATTCGTTAGAACTCGTCGTTTAATATGGTCTTCCTGTACATTCTTCGATTCTATTATGCTACTTAAACTAAAACTAGGATTTTCCAAAACCTGAAGATTATATATATATATGTATATTGCCCTTGAAAAATGCTAAGGAGATGAAAGGTGTGCCAGTTACAAAGACCAAGCATGTACCTATATTATACCTGTTAGATTTGGGGGAGTTTCACTAGAAGTCACTCGACTTATAGATTGTTTCATTTCGGTTATTTAACCTCAATTTATTTTTATTTGATTTTATAACTTATATTTTTATTTTCAATTTGATCATTCTATCTTTTAATTTGTAACATGGCTAATAGAACTATTCAAAATAACATGTATATTGTGTTGCCAAATATAATTTTTTAATGACTATTCTTGAAAATACAATTTATTTGTGAGTGCTAAAATTCTTGTTGCCAAAAGCCACGTTTTTTTAAATGATGAATCTTGCATGTTCACAAATGATATGTAAATCGAATTATTCTGATAGCCAGAATCACGAATTTTGTCGGTCAGATAATGAATTTCATTAGTTTTGACAACGGTATATATGAAATAGCTCAATTGAAACAAAAATATAAGTGGAGTAATCAAATTTAAAATAATAAAAGTTGAATGATTAACACGAAACAAAGGTAGACATTTTGCAAAATTTACCTATTATATATTAATTATACATAAAATATAGTATTTGAATTAGAATTTGTTATGATAAATTATCACTAAAACATGATCAAATTGATTCACAAACCATAAATTAGTGATGTAGACAGTTTAAAGATGACATGATTGGACATGGACCTTGACGACTTGTGCCCAAATTCAGTGTGACCGAATCATAATTATTCCTATCTAAGACCAGATCTACTGAAGGGACGAAAAATATAACCCTTGTATCGATTAAAATTCAGATTTTAATTAAAATTTAAATTAATAATTAATTTTAATGATAGTTTGTTCTGCTCAAGACAAAATTTAAATAAATAAATGCGATTTTTTAAGAGCTCAAGTTTGTAGATGAAGTGGTTGCTATGGTATTAACATTAGGCAAATGACTTTGGTTCACCTCTCACCCATTTACTTTATCGTGGACGTTCAAACATCAGATCAAAAAATTATCTGCTTAAGATATCAAAAAGGATCACTTGTATTCATTTAAATAGCGTCTTCAACAAATTTCAAATTACTCTTTTATGTATACGTTTCCTAACTTGAGACAATTTAATGCTGCATATTTTTCTCTCAAAACCTCGACTAAGACTAGATATACATGACTCATTGCGACATGGGCTTTATAGGCTTCATATAACTCTGGTTGAACCAACAACACTCTCATCGTCGTGTGTGATAGGCCAAAGTCATGTTTCTTGTTGAAATTTTCAATATTTTCTTAACACGACCATAAAGCTCTAATACTATTTTGTTGCGTAAAAAAACTTCTTCCACGCTATTTGATTGAAGAATGACCATCACAAACTCATAGACAAGTAATGGCAATTCGAGAATACAAAATAAAATTCAATAAAAAATAAGGGCAACACAAATTTAAATATTTCAACTCAATCAGCCTATGTCTTTGGGGATCACTAATCAACAATTAAGCTTTACAAGTGTTTATACGGACAATTTAAAAGACAAGATCATCTCCTTTTCCAAGCAAGAATTCTCGTTGCTCTTTTTTCTTCTTTTAGACCTTTTAAAGTATTGGAGTTTAACACTTGAATTTTGATACATAGTTGGCTCCCTGAGTTAGTCCACCTCTATCTATGGTGCGGTGGACTCAAAGTCATTAAGACTTTCCCGTTAACCACACATACCTTCCATTATATATATTTGTTGGCATTTCCTCCCAATCACCCGAGTTCAACTGATTACGTAATTTTCGGTTGATATTGGCTCACTCCACTTGCTCCTCCCCCTTCCGTTTTGGAACTTATGCACCCATGCACTTATTGAGCCTAAGAGGTTTCTCCTTGCACATTAAGATTACTAACACTAAGACACTAATTGGAGACCGTTTAGATAAAAAATTGAAAGTTTTTAGTTGCTTTGATCAAACTTGTCAAATCATTTTCAAATATATATGAAGCAACTTAGGAAAATCAGCGTACAACACATCCAAAAAAGTGCGTGGTATGCATTACCCTTTTTAAAAAAAATATTAAGCCTCTGTTTGGTACACATTATTTTTTTTATTCTCATTCTTCTACTCATTTTCAACCACACATTCTTTAATAAAATAATATTTTCCATCATATCAATAACTTTTCCTTCTTTTTCAACCACACATTCTCCATCAATCTACTATTCTAAA